>JBCEWC010009467.1:0-10269 GCA_038996855.1 Solanum aculeatissimum
CTCCATGTTATGATAATGACTTGAATGTTGAGTATGATGAATGACTATGTGCTATGTGCAAGCATGCTTATCCCTTTTCTGTATTGTCCCCATAGCTTGAGTCTCAAGTCCCCAAATCCCTAGAGCTTATGTGCTATGTGTTAAACTTCCACGTTTACGAACCGATAATGAGTGTAATGATGCTATGATGGCTTGATCAAGGGTCTTCGGGTCCTCTTTCGCCGTGTCACATCTAGGCCCCCCTATCCGGGTCGTGATATAAAGTCTCGACATGAAAGCATAATATGAACTAGGCTTGTACTGAAGTATGAGAACTCGCCAACAATCTTCAAAGAACAATCCAACTCTAGGCACAAAATGGAGTAATAGTCTCATCATCTGTCTCGTTATGGTTAGATCATATAGGCAAAGAAGTATGTGTTAGTACGAAGAATGTACTGAGTATGTAGGTATGACATGCATGAAGGAACATCATAACATAATATCAATATGTATAATCATAATCAATAGAGTGAGGACAAAATATGAATGATTAATGTATGTTTAAAACCATGAGTAGAAGCATCATAAAACCTTTCATCACCTAGCATACATATGTAGGAATAAGACCATAACCGACAATAAGATCATGCAGACTATTACATGGAATCCCAATATTCTCTCTACACCGAGTGAAAGAGGAGTCTATTTTGCCAAGGTAGACTCAACCCCACCCTTTAGGCTTAACCCTAGCATAGTGAGTGTCACATGAACATAAAAGATCCCACCCTTTAGGCTTAACCCTAGCACAGTGAGTATCATATGAACATAATGCTAAATAGATCCATTAACTAGCCTTATAGGCACATAATCATCAACCTACGATAAAACATAGTTATGAGACTTGAGGATTTATGTAAGGACCCTTGAGGATAGTCCCCCTCACACAAGCTCATTCACTGCTAAGTCAAATTCCATGGAATACATAATCATGCATATACATAGATTTAAACATAATTCATACTCTATCAAAATTTGTGAAATAGGTATCATAATCATCTCATATCATAGGAATAATACATCTACATAACTTTCTATGTAGTGCGGGTATACTCCCTATCTTATCATTGTTTCATCAATATTAGGGTCTTAAGTCACCCTCATCATCATGTTGTCATCAATATCATAATATCATCATAATTAAAACATACTTTCATACTTAAAATCACATTCATGAAAATCATAAATTTGTCATAGGAAATTAAGGCTAGATGTGGGTTCATGAGCAGTTGAGCTAAAATCATGAAATTAGCTGAAAATCATAGAGGAATTATGAAATTGAAACCAATTTGGATCAATAGTAAAGGAACCAACATCAATTCAACAAGACCTACTATACTTGAAATCACTTTCTTTTACTTGGAAATCATAGAAATAATGTAATCCTTCATAATTTATACATAAATGGGTATAATAATCATGCAATAAACATAATCCAACTATTTGGAATGTCATCACAAAAATTCATAAAAATCCATGCTCAAACTTTGAGAAAAAGGGAGAATTGAGTTGCGCTTCATGGATGAATCTAGTCCATGAATGAATTTCTACATACCTCAAGTGAAAATTCCTAAATTTGAAGAAGAAAATTCTAGAAATTCCTTAGCCAAACCTTCAAACCCTAACTTCAATGGAGAGAATCCTTAGAGAGAGAATTTTTGAAAACTTTGGAGAGGGTTATGAAAGTGAATGAATTAGAAAGAAATAGGAATAGGTTTTATAGGAATTGAGTTGATTAAGTTAGTTAGGAGGGTCAAAATAATGCAGTTTAGGAGTTAAACAGATTAGAAATGACCAAATAGTCCTTCATTTAAAACTGTTAGGCCCATCCATGAAATCACCTTTTACGGGTCATAATCCACTCTACGTGTTGTGTTATGGTTCTTACAAGGCATGGTCCCAAAAATTGAGCTACTGGAAATTGCACCGTGAAACCACAAAGCCCCATGTATGGTCTGTAGTTACATTTACAGATCGTAAAATCCTTTTATAGAATGTTTCTTGACTTAGAAAATTATTCATCCTATAGGGTCCATTTTACGATCCAATTCACGAGTCATAAAGTCCTTCATATAATGATTTCCAGTAACCCAAAAATTTTACCACTTTTTAAACTTCAACTACAAGACCTTTCTATGACCCATGGTCCAATCCACGAGCCATAGATTGGCTCGTAAAATCAATCATGCTCAGAATTTCTACAACTTTTTTATTTTTCAGGCTTTTCAATATACAGGGTGTTATAATATTCGATAGTCATGAGAGTATGCTGGAGTAACAAGCAACTATACCTCTAAGTTGTCAATATCTTAGTCCAAAAGAGGAAGAAGAACGTTAGGAGGATCTGGGCTCACAACCTATAAATGTGTAGAAAAATAAGGGTGAGTACCAAAGTACTCAATAAGAGGACCTAATCATAGGTCAGAATAAAGAACTAACCACTCTTTTCATTCCAACCATATACCTCCAAACTACAAAACCTGCACGCAGAAACGTCAGCATACAAAATATAGATAATATAAATAATTGCAGTCTAATATCACAGTGTCTCAATAGTTCAATCTCAACAATATATAAGATTCAAGTCATTCAACATGTGTCACAACTTTTAAATAGTTCAATCTCAACAATATACAGGATTTAAGTCATTCAACATATTAAACTTAGCACATTCATCAACTTTTAAGTAAGGATTGATATGAAATGAAATGGAATGCTATGAAATATAAGCAACACAATGCAAATGTCAAGTAATCAAGATGCATATCTATCCTATGATACATATCTGCTGATATAATCAAATCGAAACTTATGAGGGCCACACATAGACCATGTATCCGCCATAATCACTTTCATTAGGCATTTACTTTCAAATCTAGCCAGAACTATTTTTTTGGCTTTTTATTTTTTTCTTTCTTTTTCTATCCGAAACTATTTTTCTTCGACTTTTCTTTTCTTTTCTAGTCGAAACTATTTTCCTTCGACTTTTCATTTCTTTTCTTTTTTTCTAGCTGGGACCATTTTTCGTCGCCTTTTTATCATCGATGGAACATCACACAAATATGTGTCATCATAACATAATAATCACTTTCACAAGTATAATAGTATGCAAAGTTTTCACATGAATCATTTATTCAATAATCATCAATCATTCTCATAGTTCTTTCAACACTTGTGTCATCATCAATACATTACATAGCAGTCACATCATATCATTGCTCAAGTCTTTCAATAACCGTTTGTTATCATAACTTAGGACTATTCATCATTTAGTCCACATTTCACAACACTTAGTTCAACAATTCCAACAATGTCCCAAAGTATGCACTTAGCTAAACATTTCACATAAAGTACTTCAATGGACAATTCCATGTAACATGAACCAAAGTTCAATAAATAGAACAACATGAATACTTTTATATTCTCATCAATTAGCATTTCAAGCCCAATTCACAATATCAACTCACAAGTCTTAATCAATAACAAATAGGTATAAATTCAATTCACACATGTCATCACTTCTACATCCCCATTACCCAATCATATCCGCTAGAACAATTCATTAATCGCCAATGTTCACATAGACAAAAAATACCGAGTTAAATGAAACTCAATAATGGTTATAATTCACTTGCCTCAAATTAGCTTATCAATCACTCCAACTACAATATCTTCCCCTTCCGATCAAATTCTAGGCACCACAATCTACTCAAAAATGACTTCACAATCACAATACGAAACTAACAACACCAAAATCAAGCAATTTGAGAAATAGGACAAAATCATCCAAAAATTCACTATCAAAAATCAATGCCAAAATCTAATTTTTTTTTAGCTAAAAGTTTTCCTCTCATGATCAGAAAATCATAAGTGAAAACTAATTCGAAAACGAAGTTGAAATGAGTTCATAATCATCAATTTCATGGAAATCTCATGTTCATGAAAAATCCCCAATTTATTCAACTGAATACTCCAAATTTGATGTTAAAATCAAGGGATAATTAATAGTTAATGAATGATAAGGGAAGTGAAAAATGCCCTTTTCAATGAAAAATCTTCAAAAAATCAAGAAAAAGTCATCCAAACCGAGCTCAAAAGTTGAAAATAGGGAAAATATTTAAAATGAGATACTGGGGGTCTGAAAACCCCTTTATGATGTCGCCATAGAAACACCCACACAACCAATAGGCTTCGTTATAGCGACGCATAGGTCTTTGTAGCGAGGTCATTTTAGCGATCGGGCTTTGCTAAAGTGAGGCCTGCACCAGATCATAGAAAAAAATCTTTTTCAAGAAATTTCAAGACTCATAATCAACTCTTAGAATTTGTTTAGAATCCCGTATATGATCAACACTTTTTCAAGACTCATAATCAACACAGACCATATATGCAACCTCAGTGAATTCGACGTATCAGACTCAACAGAGTCATCAAAATTAAATCTGATGCGTCTTTGATCCGAAATCCGATTAAGCGTCTTAAATTTAACTTAGCCACTTGAAATATCAAAATGATACCGGGACACTCAAAAATTAAGGATAAGCTATTTTTAACAATAAATCACCTCCCAAGACCACTGGAACCATCAGAAAATCAATTCGAGCACCAAAACTTAAAACATTGACCAAAGTCAAATCAAACTCAAACTTTAACTCAATTTTTAACTCCGAACGTAAAATCCAAGGAATAAGTTACAATCTGATTCCGAAAACTTTCCTAGGCTAAAATTGATGAAATTAATAAAATTTCGTTCCAAGACTCGAATATCTGAATGACTCAAAATTTTAAAATTAGACATTTCAAGCCTCAAAAGAATTCAATCTTTAGCAAAAATTTCAGCTTTTACAAAATTTTTGAAAATCAACTTTTAAAATCAATCAAACATGACCCAAGGCCTCTAACAAGAGGGGTAAAATAATAATTTTGTGAAAAAAGTGAAAAATAACCTTCAAGATCATTACATTATCCACCACTAAAAATCATGTTCGACCTTGAACATAAAGCAAGGAACATACCTGAAGTCTAAAAAGTATAAAGGTGGCGCGTCTGCATATCAAACTCTATCTCCTAAAAAGCCTCCTCTATAGGTTGATATCGCCACTGAACCTTTATCGAAGCTATCTATTTAGTCCTCAACTTCCAAACCTATCTGACTAGAATAACCACTAACCCCTCCTCATAAGTCAAATCCAGATCCAACTCAATTGAATCAATAGATATCTTATGAGACTCATCTGTAATGTAACGCCATAGCATAAGGACATGGAACATAGGATGCACAGAAGATAAACTAGGTGCCAAGGCAAGTCTGTAGGCCACCCCCGTTTACTTTCGCTAAAATTTCAAAAGGACCAATATACCTAGGGTTGAACTGTTCCTTCCTCCCAAACCTTATGACACCCTTCATGGGTGATATCCTCAACTAAACCTAGTCACCCTCTATGAACTCCAAGGGTCAAACATGTCTATTGGCATAACTCTTCTGATGACTATAGGCTGTCAACAATCGACTCTGAATTAGGTGAACCTGCTCCATCACATCTCTAAGCAAGTCAGTATCAACGCTATCCACCATAACATAATCAAACCAACCTATGAGAGATCTACAACTCTGGCCATACAAGGCCTCAAAAGGAGCCATCTGGATGATGGAATGATAACTGTTGTTATAAGCAAACTCTACTAAGGGCAAATGTTGATCCCACCTGGCACTGAAGTCAACAATGTATGCCCGGAGCATATCCTCTAGCACCTGAATAATCCTTTTAGACTACCCATCTGTCTGAGCATGAAATGTTGTACTCAAGTCTAACTAAGTGCCCAAACCATGATGTAGGGTCTTCCAAAAGTGGGAAGTGAATAAAGAACCTCAATTGGACTAGTACTCCATAAATCCTAACGATCTAACTAATTTATAAATGAGCCAACTTCTCCATCGTGTACCTAACCTTGATTGGAATGAAATGCACAAACTTGGTTAAGCAGTCCACAATAATCCCGATAGAGTCAAAATCACCCACGGTAGAGGGTAAACCAACTACAAAGTCTATTGTGATCCGCTCTCATTTCCAAGTAGGAATGGACATCCTCTAAAACTTTCCCCTTTGCCTCTAATGTTCACACTTGACCTGCTGGCAGGTCAAATACTTGGACACAAACTCAGCTATGTCCCTCTTCATACCGCACCACCAGTAGTATTAGCTCAAATGATGGTACATCTTTGCCACTTCTGTATAAATGGAATATCTACTACAATGAGCCTCCTCAAGTATCAACCTAATCAGGTTACCCACCTTAGGCATACAAATATAGCTCCCAATCCCAGAAACCCTATTGACATCAAGCACGACCTCCTTAACCTCACCCATAGTCATCTTGTCTCGAATGAGACACAATTTCTTATCCTCAAACTTTCTCTCACAAATTTGATCCATCAAAGAAGATCGGGTTGCTAAGAATGTAAGCACACCACCATCATCATAAAGTTGTAATCTCACTAATCCATTGGACAATCTCTAAATATCTCTAGTCAAGGGTCGCTCCTCTAATTAAATGGTTGCAAGGCCACCCATATTAGAATTTTTCTACTCAAAGCATAAACCACTACATTGGCCTTTCCCAGGTGGTATAGAATGGTCAAGTCATAATCATTTAAAAGCTCAATCTATCTCCTCTGCCTCAAATTCAAGTCCTTTGGGCTGAAAATGTATTGTAAGCTGTGGTGATTGGTAAGTATCTCATAATGAACTCCATACAAATAGCGCCGCCACAACTTCAAAACAAAGACAATAGACACCAACTCTAGATCATGGGTAGGAGTCTTCAATTTCCTTAAGGCATACACAATCACTTTCCCCTTCTGAATCAACAAACCTTCTAACCCCATACTTGACGTATCACAATACACAATGAAATAACACCTTCCTTAAGAAGCTCTCCTCACACTCCACTGACCAAACAAATGTTATATTCTTCTAAGTAAGCCTAGTCAATGGAGCCGCCATAGTAGAGAAACTCTGAACAAAGCATCTATAATACCCAGCTAAACCCACAAAGCTAAAGATCTCTATGGAAGAGATAGGTCTAGTCCACCCTCTAACAACCTTAACCTTCTTCGGATGAACCTTGATGCCCTCCTTGGACACCACATACCCCAAAATGCTATAGAACTTAGCCAAACCTCACACTTAGAGAACTTAGCATAAAACATCTTCTCTCTGAGCCTCTGAAGCATGATCCTCAAATGTCTAACATGGTCGACCTCAGTCTTGGAATAAACCAAGATATCATAAATAAATTCAATCATAAAGGAATCTAAATACAATTAAAATACTCTATTCATTAACTCTATAAATGCGGTAGGTGTATTCATCAACCCAAAAGACATAACCAGAAACTCATAGTGACCATACCTCATCCAAAAAGCAGTCTTAGGAATGTCGGCTAATCTAATCCTCAGCTGGTGATACTCAGATTTCAAATCTATCTTAGAGAACATCGCTGCACCCTAAAGTCGATCAAATAAATCATCAATCCTAGGAATAAGGTATTTGTTCTTGACAGTCATCTTGTTCAGTTTCCTATAGTCGGTGCACATCCACATAGACCCATACTTCTTCTTTATAAATAGAATTGGAGCACCCCATAGGAAAACTCTAGGCCGAATGAACCCCTTACTCAATAAATCCCGAAGCTACTATTTTAACTCCTTCAATTCAGCAGAAGCCATATGATAGGGAGGAATGAAAATGGGCTTGGTGTTTGGCTCCACATCAATAGTAAAATTAATGTTCCTAACAGGTGCCATTGAATAGGTACAGTATAACCAGAATGAGTTTGAGAAGAGCACAATCTAATCATCTGGCCAGGGTCTCTAACACCATAACAAGACCTCAGAATGGGTTGATGATGTGAAGAACTAGGAGAAATATTGTAGCCACCCTGACCTATAGATCTCTGACCACTATATGCATTGGAACCGCCCTCTGTAGCTGGTAATGAAGCATGCACCAAACCCCGATACTATGATATACTATTTCCCCGATGGAACCCCTTACCTCGTGAGGAAGTTCCAGAATAATGACCAGAAGCTCGAGCCCTCCTAGGGATCCTACAATTCTCTTAAACCATCAATTCTACCTCCTTGACGGTACTCACAATAGTCTGGAAGGAGGCTCCCTCGCGGGATGACCTGAACACATAGGATCTGATGGAAAAAACCAAGCCTCTCACAAATCTATGAACTCTCTCCACCTCTGTAGGAATCAAGGATGTGGAATAGCACAATAACTGACAAAATCGAGCCTCATACTGTGCAACAATCATATCACCTTGAGTCAAACTCTCAAATCTTGTCCAACTTTCCTCCTGAATGCTCTAAGGAATGAATTGATCTTGAAAAACCTCGAAGAATACACCCCACTCTACTAGAGGGGATCCAACTAGTCTAGACCTCATATATGACCTCCACCACTCTTTAACGGTGCCTTTGAGTTGAAGAGTAAAAAATCTAAAACCTTGAGAATCAACTAGGACAACAACCTCCAACATCTCGTGGAATAAAGTTAATAACTCATAAGCATATTTACCCTTACCATCTTAAAATTGGGATGGTTTCATCTTATGAAATCTCTCATAGCTCTGTCGATCATCAACTGCAAGTATTAGCTCATGAGTATTCTATACTAGTGCAGGACCTAGTGGTGGTTGACCCACTTGAGTATGAATAGTAGGACCCTGAATAGGAGCCTATCCAGTTGCATGGGTCTGTGAACTTCCCAAGGTACCTATGGCACACCAATCTATGCCATACCTCAAAGTACATTCAACATTCTCAATAAGGTATTCTGTAATAGTGGTGCAACTACATACTCAGGAGGAACTTGATCACCTCTAATCTTAGGCTCAGGCTAGGGAGAGATACCTCTCTCATAGTCTTGGGCCGGTGCTGCTCCTCGATCCTGACTCCTACTTCGGCCTCTAACTCTGCCTATAACTCTACCCCTAACTGGGGCCTTAGTAACAATCTCAAGGGCTACCTCTCCTTATCAACAATTGATGCTACAGTCTTAGTCATTTGTCAAAAGAACACGTAATACTCAATACTAATTCAAGAATCCACGTACGACTGAATTAAAAGAAGTAGAAGATGATTTTTCCTAATAGTCTCTACAGCCTCTCAAAGATAAGAAACTGACGTCTCTGTGTCGATCCTTAAACTCTATTCGACTAGGCTTGCATATATCTGAGACCTATGAACTTGGAACTCCGATACCAAATTATCACGACCCAAAATTGGATGTGATGGAATTTACCTTTATCCACCGAGACAGTTAGCCTAAATAGGTCACAACAGAACAATATAAGATAATGCAAAAGCTAAAACAATATAACATTAAGAATAACAAGGCTAGAAAGCATATAGGGCATAAATCCAACTAAAACTACCCTAGAACTAGTTGTCATAAGGTATAGGTCTCTAATACATTAGAATAAGAAAGAAACGATACAACTCTCAATAGTCTCTATCTCTCAAATAGAACAAACCTACCAAAAGATATACTACAGTCTTGAGAGTACACTAGAGCAATAAAAAACTACCTCTCAACTATCAACAGCTCGGTCCAAAAGACGAAAAAGAATGTCAGCAGGATTCTAGCTCAAAACCTACACATATATGTATAAAAATAAGGGTGAGTACCAAAGTACCCATTAAGAGGACCTAATTACAGGTAGAGAATAAATAATTAAGCACTCTTTCCATCCTAACTACATACCTCCGAATGGCAAAACCTACATGTACGAAATGCCAATATACATAACATAGATAATATAAACAATTACAATCTCATATCACAGTGTCTTAATAGTCCAATCTCCACAATATACAAGGCTCAAGTCATTCAACATGTGTCATAACCTTTCAATAGTTCAATCTCAAAAATATAAAAGATTCAAGTGATTCAACATAAGTCACAACTTTTCAATAGTTCAATCTAAATAATATACAAGAATCAAGTCATTCAACATATCACACTTAACATGTTCATCAACATTTAAGTAAGGAATGATATGAAATGGAATGAAATCTCATGAAATGCAAGCAACATAATGAAAATGTCAAGTAATCATGATGCATGTATGTCCTAAGATACAATCTAAATAATATACAAGAATCAAGTCATTCAACATATCACACTTAACATGTTCATCAACATTTAAGTAAGGAAT
>JBCEWC010009468.1:0-18703 GCA_038996855.1 Solanum aculeatissimum
TAAATATTATAAAATAAAATATAGTTTTAGAAAAGATTAGAATAATAAAAATAAAAAGAATTTAAAATAATCAAAATTAAAATAAATTAAAATAAAAATATAAAAATAAAAGTAAAAGAAAGAACTTAAAAAGTAATCAGCATGTAATTACACCATGTAATTACCTGCAATTCACAGTCTCCCCCTGTGAATTGAAAAGTGTAATTACAACTAGTCAATTACACCTAATTACCTACTAACCATAATTACCTGTCCAATCAAACATACTACCTCCATCCCTTATTATATGGACACTTTTCATTTTACATGATTATTAAGAAATTATTAATACACTAATAGACTTTATCATTTTACTCTTCATTTATATCAATGTACACTAAATTAAGTTAGAAAAAATCATTAATACACTAATTAATGATGGGGTAAAATGAGATTTTTTTTTAATTCTATCCTAATTTAGTAAATGATCATATAGTATGAGACAAATATTTATAAAAAAATATCCATATAATATGGGACGAAGGTAATATCAAATAGTGTAATTACACTCAATTCTATCAAATACAATTACCAAGATATCCTTTCAAACAAGCTCTTAACTCTATAAAATTAATGATGACTGGTTAACATGAAAAATATAACTTTTAGTAATAGTTGCGATCATTTTCACTGTTTTTGACTGATCAATCAAGTAAAATTATTCAAAAAAGCACTCACAATACTCATGGATTGTGTGCAAGTCTAACAATATTGAGTCTATAATATGCCACTCGTTTATGTTCAATTTTAATAATGGAGTAATAATTTACTTTTCATGACTTGGACTTATGACCGTGTGATCATGTCACAATAGTTTTCACTGTTGTGTCGAGATTTTCTTCTAAAAGAATTATCATCTCATAAAAGAATAATTGACCTATCACAGGTTAAATTTCTTAAAATAGTATATGGTGAAATTCGAATTTGATAGATGGACTAATTAGAATTTAGCTCGTGAAAAAGTATCAATGTATCTTAAACTCGTGACATCTTAGAATGACAAGTGCTATTCTACGATTGAGTTACCAACGACACTACTTTTAACCAATGACACTACTTTCACAAGATCTCCTCCCTTCTATCCCAATTCATTGTTCATCTAGAGCACATTCGCAACGAATTTCAACCTGACACCAATCAACCTCGATTTCAGACCTGAAATTTAGACACTTGATAATACTTGACTATTATTAACAATAATATTTTTTTAAAATTAGATGATGGAGTAACCTTTTCATACTAGTATTAATTCTTAACTTTTTGCCCCTTAAAGTAAATCCTTACGTGAGAGAAGATGATGATCTTCGCTTATTAAGAAAATATAAAGGAGTTTAATGCCTGTAATCCTATAGTTATAGGACAAAAGAGGATGAAGAAAACAATAATTGCATAAATATTGATTGTCCATGTTGGAACAAAAATTAGCATTAGGCCTAAGTGGGATAACAGAGTAGCAGAAGAAAGAGGAGCACGAGTAGGTTGGTGGTGGCAAAGGACTTAAAATGTCAGTACAACCCACTCTTGTTGGTTTAGTTTCTATTTCCAATAGCCTCTCTCACGAATTCCCTTTGACCAATTGAATTTATTTCTCTCCTCATACTCCTCTCTTTTTTCATTGAAAATATCCCCACTCCCTGTCACTTGAAGGCCGAAATTTATACTTGTGACTATATTATACTGCTCAATTTGTTGCCACATACCATATTATTCACCTCCTTTCATTCTTCTAATTTATAAAATATCATCCGGTCAAATCATCAACTTCCTTGACCTTTGACACGAGAAAAAAAGAGTTTGAAAAATATGTATTTTATTTTCCTTCTTCCGCTTGCACATTAGGCCAGGCCAGATAGAGCGAATTGCGTTTAGATAAATGTCGTTAGAGAAAATGGTCCATTTTGAAACTCGGTAAATGACTAACGCATAGTGCATTTTGCCACATTATAAATTTCGATGGGTATATTTCATTACTCACTCTTTTATTAATTTAATTTATGTATGTGTTTTCTCTAAGTTATTTATTCACTAATCTTGACTCAATTTGCAAAATTTAAAATTCCTTCTGTTTAAATATTCTTTGGAAGGATTAACACTTTTTTGTTCCTTTCGTAAAAGAATCATTTCAACTTTCATCAAATAGAATAGAAATTAAGATACGAGTTGCGTCGCTATATATTACTCCCTTTATTCCATGTTAACTTATTTATGATGCAATGCAGAGATACTAACAAACATATTTAAGGATAAAATTTTAATTAAATAAATTTTAAATATTTATCTTAAATTATGAACAATTTAATTATTTTAAATAATAAAAAAAGCTCTAAAAATTAAGTTGATATAGAAAGGAAGGAGTAATATTTTTCTTGATCATTTTATATAATTATAGTGTTATGGATACCTCAATAAAAAAGAAAATTTCATTTATTTAAAAAATCATTGTTGTAGAATCAAAGTCGTTAAGTAAAATAAAATAGGTGGTGGAGTAAAAATGATTTTGACATATATTCTGGATGTAAGAATGTTTGTTTATACATATAGAGAATAATAGAGACAAGTATAGAAAATATTCATAACTTCACTATAAATTTATTAATTTTATTTTTGAACTATTGACATACTTAAAAATATTTTTTACTTGATAAATTGAACTTAAATATACTCCCGATTTTATAATATTCTCTCAATCCCATATTAGCTTAATTTTTGGGACACTTTTTATTATTCAAAATAGTTGAATTGTTTAAAATTGAAGATGGATGTTTGGATTTTTTTTTTCATATTTGTTCTTCATTTATTGAGGTTTTATATTTTCTAGGAAATGAATTACACTATTTGCAAAGTTATATTTATGATTTCACAAAGAATAAAGTGGAAAGTATGATTTAAATTATATCCTTAAATATTTTTCTTAATATATGTCGATTGCCTCACAAATTAAGTTAATATGGAGATAGAGGGAATATAAGTGAAATACGTATACAGTGTTATGTTTAACGATCAACTTTTTATTAAAAATCTCATACTCATGCAAGAGTTTGAAACTACTCCCTCCATCCATCTTTACTTTTTCCTTATTGATTCTGCACAGAGATTAAGAACTAGTAAATGATAGGGGTAATTTTACCAAATCACCTTTTGAATATGTTAATACAATGTCTTGAAAAACATAATAGAGAAATGATTATAATTAATGACAACAACATATCCAGTGAAATCTCACAAGTGACGTGTGGGGAGGGTAAAATATACGCAGACCTTACCACTACCTCATAGAGATAGAAAGATTATTTTCGAAAAATTCTCAACTCAAAATATATCAGACCCAAAAGCAAAAAATACTAAATATAGAATAACGACGACTAGAATGAAAAACAATTGACAATTTTATAAATGCAATAAAAATAGTAAAATAAATTATGGGCAGTAACAACACAATATATAAAGACACGACTAATCTTCCTAGCCCTCTACATCACAAGGCAAGACAACATCCTACCTCCACTAGCCACTTAACCTCTTACCCTAATACACGACCTTCATTTCTTTCTATCTAAGGTCATGTTCTCGGTGATATGAATTGAAGTTGCACCATATCCTTTCTAATCACCTCCCCAATACTTTTTCGATCTACCTTTACCCCTCTGTGTAACCCTTAAATTCAACCTCTTACACCTCCTAACTAGGGCGTCAACACTCCTCCTCTGCGTATGCCCAAACCATCTCAGTCTCACTTTTCTGATCTTGTCATCCACAGGGTCTACCCCTAACTTCTCCCGAATGATCTCATTCCTAATCTTATCAGACCTGGTATTCTCACACTTTCATCTCAACATCCTCGTCTCTATAATATGCATCTTTTAATAAACATGTGAGTTTTCCACCTTATATAGTCAAGATGGTCTAACTATTATTTTGTAAAACTTATCTTTAAGTCTAGGTAGTATTTTTTTTATCACACAATATTCCACAGGCAAGCCTCAATTTCATCCATGCTGCCTCAATATGACATGAGACATTATCATCGATATCACTACTACTTTGGATGATAGACCCTAGATATTTAAACCTTTCTATCTTGGGAATAGATTTAATGGCAAGCCTCACTTCGATGTCTGTTTGATCCTTCACAACACTGAATTTGTACTTCAAGTATTCTGTTTCAATCTTGCTCAATTTGAACCCTTTGGACTCTAGAGTATGTCTACAAACCTTTTACCTATCATTAACTTTATCCCGAATCTTATCAATTAGTACTATTTCATCCGCAAATAACATACACCATGGAAACTCTTTCTAAATAGACTGTGTGAGCTCATTCACAACTAAGGCGAAAAGAAAAGGGCTCAGCATAGATCCTTGATGAAGTCCTAACTCAACAGGAAAATACTCCGAGTCTCTTTTCACCGTTCTTACTCAAGTTTTGGCTCTGTCATACATGTCGTTTATCACTCTAATATACATCATTGCAACACCTTTTGCCTCTAGACACCTCCATAGGACATCCCTTGAAAGTTTGTCATAGGCCTTTTTAAGATCAATGAATACCATATGGAGGTCCCTCTTTCCTATACTTCTCCACAAGTCTCTGAACAAGATGGATTGTTTCATTAAATTAGAAACTAAATATAAAATTATGTTTTGATTTCATAAACTGGACAAATATTGTTAAATATAAATAGTATATTGGACAAGTAAAAATTAACTAAGAAAGTACATATTATGTTATTGTACAAATAAAAAACATATCTAATTTAATATTAATCAAAATTTAAAAATTAAGACTAATAATAATTTAAGGGGAAAAGGTAAAAAATGCCCTTAAACTATATGAAAGGAATAAAAATGTCCTTCATTTATAGTTTGGTCCAAAAATACCCATACTGTCAATACTTTGGTCCAAAAAATGCTCTTATTGTCATTTAATGGGTCAAAAATGTCCTTTTAAAAATAAATTTATTATTTATTTTATTTTTGAACACACTTTTTTCTAATAATATTTTTTAAATTAGCAAATATTTATCTTACTTCAATTCGAGAAAAAATTAAAATATTTCTTGTTTTATTATAATTACTATTTTTATTAGTATCTAAATAAAAATTAATGTTGAATTTACTATGATCTTATATTTATGACATATATTATTTGTTATAGGGGTACGATGTTCTATTTTAATTGATAAAATGAGATTAAGAAAAAAAATTATTTTCTTACATTTTTATTAGTTAATATGGTTTTCAAAAAAATAAAACAAGAAATGATTCTTCAAAAATAATATTTTTATTCGGAAGAAAATATGTTTAAAACGGAATATATATATATATATATATATATATATTTAAATAAGAACATTTCTGACCTATTTAGTAATAATAAGAGAATTTTTTGACCAAAATATCAATGACAATGATATTTTTTGACCAAACTGTAAATAAAAAATATTTTTATTTTTTCTTATAATTTAAGAGTATTTTTAATATTTTTCCATAATTTAAAAATAAATCTAATAATTTAGAGAAAATAAAATGAAAACGGTGGGAATTGATGAGAGTAAAAGAGGCAATACTGATTCCCCAAAAACAATAAAGCCACCCAAGATGATCAGACCGTGTCTTCTGGGGGAGCAGCCAAATACATACACACGCACACTCTCTTGTGTTTGTCCTAGCTGTCTTTATCACCTTCACTTAAAATTTCCTCTCCATTAAATTACTCCTTTTCGTTTCATATTATTTGACCTCTTTTAATTTGGCATAACTTTAAAATAAATTAATTAAATTTTTTAAAAATTAAATAATATAAATTTTGACCATCATTTAAAGATATTTTTTAATTATATTGTGATGAAAAAATTATAACTTATAGTATTTTTTGTACAGTTTTTAAATATTTAATTTCTTATTTTAATACCAAATTAATATATAAATCTAATTTAACTTGAAAAGTTAGTTTAACTGAATTTCAAAAAATATAACATGACAAATAAAAATGAATAAAGACAGTGAGGGAAAAAGAAGTAATAAAATTGTCTTCATTGATAAAATATAGAGGTAAAATGAAAGGGAGTACGTGAGCTGATTCTCTTTCTCTTCTTCCTCAGCTGGTTATGGCACTTACTCTCTACGTAAATCCCGGGTCCTATTTTTTTCCGTAACGCTTCTCAACTACTCCTCCCCACCACCAATTATCAATAATCCAACTATGAATATTCATGTTTGCAGGTCAGTTATCTACATTTATTACGAATTTTTAAACTGTTTTTTTATTAGACAAAATGATCATCCGTTCAAATGCATTTTAGTTTAAAAGCATTTTTAATTTGATCCACTTTTAGTTGCATACAACAAATAACGTGTAAAATCAATTTCAATATACTTTACATTGATTATAAATAAGAAGAAAATATTTATATACAATGTAAACACACAATAATAATAATAGGAGTAATAATTTTATGTGGACATGCAATGTTATGGATTCTAAGGAGGGGGGAAAAAGCTATGGAAAAGCCAATTTACAACATGTTGTTAAAGGGAGATTTGATGAAAGCTCTCCCCAGCCATCCAAAATTAAAGAGACAAAAGAGAGAGAAAGAAGGGGGGAAGTGGGCCCCATGTT
Organism: Solanum aculeatissimum; assembly: GCA_038996855.1. Taxonomy (NCBI): domain Eukaryota; kingdom Viridiplantae; phylum Streptophyta; class Magnoliopsida; order Solanales; family Solanaceae; genus Solanum; species Solanum aculeatissimum. Next base: position 6,659 of record JBCEWC010009468.1, read on the forward strand.
CCCACCGCCCATACGCACGCTGTCTGTCTCACCAAAAACCGAACTCATCATCCATCCAACTACACCCCCTCCTTAACCCCTCCACCCACAGTACCCCCAACCTAACCTTAACCCAATTACTACTACTAGCTACAACTATAACCCAAACACAAAAATATCCCAACTCAATCCTCTCTAGCTACCTCTTTTTCTCTCTTCATTTTCCCCAAACCCTCACCAAAAGAGAAGGAGGAAGATCAACAAACAAAGGAACTTAATTATACTAGTAGTGTTCAAATATGGTTGATTCACCTCTTTTTCCTGCATCCTTTTTGGCTACTCACTTCATGACTTCCTCTTTCCAACTCTTTTCTGGTGAAGGTTAGAAGAACAAAGTAATCAATTTTATACTTCAGTTTATCAGCTAGAATTTGCAACAAGTAATTCCCAAACTAAGCTCTAATTCAACAAGGTTCCAGAAGAGATGGATCAGTTGACTGCTCATGGTCGTCCTCTTCCACCTCCTTTTCACACAAGAGATCTTCAGCCGTTACAGCATAATAATCCTCACCACCACAGCCAGTTCCATCACATACAACAGCAACAGCAACAGCAACAGAAAGCTGAAGACGAACAACAAAGCGGACACCGAAATCAGAAACGAGATCGCGATGATAACTTCAGTTTAAATCCTGAACAATCTGGTTCCATGGATAGCAAAGGAAACACTACAGGAGAAGGAGGAGAAATCACTAGAAGACCAAGAGGAAGACCAGCTGGTTCAAAAAACAAACCAAAACCACCTATCATAATCACTCGTGATAGCGCTAACGCTCTTAGATCTCACGTTATGGAAATCGCCAGTGGCTGTGATATACAAGAAAGTATCTCCAACTTTGCCACCAGAAGACAACGCGGTGTTTGCATATTTAGTGGTAGCGGAACGGTTACGAACGTTACAATTAGGTAACATTTTTTTTTTAGTTTTTGTCTTTAATTTGCACCAAATTAAGTATTGTGCAATATGTATTCTCACTTTTAATTTTTTTTAACTGGCTTTACCAGGCAGCCAGCGTCTCCAGGCGCGGTGGTAACTCTACACGGAAGATTTGAAATCTTATCGCTCTCCGGTTCATACTTACCACCGCCAGCACCGCCAGCCGCATCAGGGCTGACGATATACTTGGCGGGAGGCCAAGGCCAAGTAGTTGGTGGTAGCGTTGTTGGGCCGTTGAACACTTCGGGCCCAGTTGTGATTATGGCGGCTTCGTTTGGGAATGCAGCATATGAAAGGCTTCCGCTTGAAGACGAAGAATCGCCGGTGGGTCAACAAGGAAGTGGGGCAAATTTACCAACAAGTAGTGGGATAGTAAATTCTACTAATCAACAACATCAAGGTGCAGCACAGCAAATTATGGGTACTGATCCAAATGCAAATTTACTACAAGGGTTGCCTCAAAATCTTCTAAATTCATGTCAATTACCAGCTGATGCTTATTGGGGAACAGGAGGTCGTCCTCCTTATTGATAAAAAAAAAAATTGGGAATTAACTTCAAAAATTAGCTGTCCCCTTTTTTTTCTCTTTGCATTTTATTAATCTTGGACATGGTTTCCGAATTCCAATATTATAGTACAGTAGTACTACAACTTCTCCATTGACCACCTTTACTTCTTCTATTTCTTTATAGGTGTTAGCCGGATTTGTGTAGTTAATTTAATCTCTCTGCTTAATAGTACTCTGCACACATTATCCTCTTCAGATTTTACTTGTGAAATTATATTGAGTAATGTCATTTAGCGAGGGATGTAAAATAATTTCAAGAATCATTTGTGGGTTTTTTGCTGCTTCTTTATTTTATGTAAATGGTAGCAAAAAATGCTAAACAAAAGGGGTTCCTTGTCTTGGATAATAATCAATCTTTCACTTGTTGCAGAAGCAAAAAGGCTCTACATATGTAGTTCAGGTTCGATATTTCATTAAATGATTATGATATAAATATCTTGTTTCCTATTCATAGAGTGACTTTATGGAGTTTGTAGCATCATTATTATTAGGAGAAACTAGGGGTGCCAATATAACATGGGTGCAAATCATTTAAATTGGTAGAAGGAAAGGTAAGAAGAAAGTGGTAGAACATGCAGAGAGGTATGGGCTTTGAGTGATTGCTTTTTTGGAGTGAATATCAATACTATATTTAGGGTTAATACTATGAAGTGAACATTGAATAGTGGGGTTTACACGTGCACTACTCTGAACTTAGCTCCTTTTCGAGGCAACTAATACTTTCACTTCCATACTAAGGTATTCCCACAGGTACCACAACAACTTCTGCTCTTTACTTTAACTACTACTCCCCCTAAGGCATATAACCCCATTCCTTATTCTCGATTTCGGTGAGCAAGTTTTTGAAGTTGAGTTGATATGATAATTTTTTTTTAATTATGATTTTGAAGTTGAGTTAATCTAATGATTATTTTTTATTACAATTTCTAAATAAGATTCATTGTATGCATATTGTGTTTTTGGGAGAACTAGTATAACTTCTCTATCTGATAAGGTATAAATAAAATCTACGTATGCTTCAATCATAAAACTATATCGAATATGTTATTATAATTTTTATCATATTTATCCAATATTGCATGAGTCAATATTATATTATTCAGGCTTTGAGATATTGGTTCTAATGTCAACTATGAGATGGTAGAAATTATCCGGTTTTAGACTGACTTCACTTGATGAATTATTAATTTTTTAATTGAATTAAGCCCAAAATTCATTAGGTATATTAAGATATGACCTAAGATATTGAATTTGATCAAAACTGTGAACCCATTATTGAATGTTTCCATATTTTGGAGCTAAGACTATGTACATGTTAGATGAGTGTGAACAAAATTTAATATTGTTAGCTGAAAAGAAAATTAGACTACTTATAAGATGTTAGATATATACTCTTAATAGTGTGAAGTCTTTTTTTTTTTTTAATAAAATATCACCAATTGGTTGTGAGTCATTGATGTGGGGGATTAGGCTTCACCCTACTATGTCCATTAATTCATAAAATTGAAGGAAGACATATACCTTACCTCCAACATGAACCTTAACGACAAAAACTTATCACAGGAAATGATCAGCCTAAGAATCCTTCCAATCAAGTATTATGGAAAAGATTTACTAGCGAAAAAATTAGACTTATCACATCTCTTTCTCATTGGTTAAATAAAATTTTTGACTTCTTTCGAAAATTATTGAAAAGAAGCGTAAAAGGTTCTTCTTCCACTAGTAGATGCCATATTAGCTAGAAAAATCAGCTATAAGGTTAGCTTCTCTAAAACAATGGGAAATATTAATAATCTTCTTCGGCTTCATGTTGGTGGTATTTTTGTTGATGAGCATGTTTGCCACCAACAACGAGTCCATCTCTAGAGTAAAGTTGGCAAGACCATTATGCGTCCAAAGAATAGAGCCAAACTTAGCAGCCAGTGCCTCAGTATAAGTGCAACTCTTACTTTGAACACTCCAAGAGAAAGTCGATATAAGATTTTCATCACTGTCTCTAACAATGTCCCCTATACCAGTAGATCCATTCTCTGTATAGCTATCATCCACATTGATTTTGTAAGTTCCCGTCACTTGTTTCTGCCATATTATTGGTTGCACGAGTACTCGAGGCCTTATCTTCTCAACTATGTTGCAAAGTGTCAAGTCTTTAGTGTAAAATATAGGTTTGTGTCAAAGCGAATAATATCCCAATATATGTTAAGATCGTATCTTTGGATATTTTAAGGGTTAATTTTAAATATACAAAATAAATTAATTAGTTTACAATAAATATATGTTTTCATTTACATAAAAAAATAGTCAAAAATTATACATTGACCGTATAATATAGCTTGTCAAAAGTCATAGAAAATATACACTGACTATACAATATTGATTACTTATACATGAACTATACATTGAATATACATTATGGTACAATCAAAAAGTGAATATAGCTTGACTATATGTGACTATACGTGACTATACAACAAATAACCCCCTTTTCTTTTTAATTACTTTGGCCGAATGGTCATTTCGTTTATCAATTCATTCCCATAAATGTAATTATCCCTTACTTTTAGTCCAACATGTATTTCAATTTCAGTCAAAATATTGTATTAATTTTCTTAAGCTAATTAATTTGATGAAGATATTAACTTTGAGACTGAATATTTTTGAGCGATGCATCCAAATTAATTAAAATCTTTCAAAATTAAAGTAGTTGGGCAGCTAGAAGTAATTGAGAAGGTCTGGAAAGAAAATTAAGAGGACTATAAGTAAGATGATGAACTTAAACTTGAGTGTACAAGGTTCACTGCATTCAGTCACATTCTTTCTGCACACTAACAATTCAATGTTAAAATAATTCTATAAGCAATCCCCATCAAATAATATAATCCACCATAATTACAAGTGTATAATGGCTAGTGTGAATTTTAACATAATGAAATTTTCTTTTGTGTTTTAAGTTGTATCAAGTGATAAATATATAGTATATACATATGGAATCTTAGTAGTTTAGTTGGTTGACTATCTGAACTCTCACCTTGTTGGTGAGGATTCCAATTCCCACATTGTAATCCCCCTCCTCATTTCCCCTTCCTCTACCCCCAATTCTATAAATATATATATATATATATATATATATACACATACAATCAGATAATTACTTATTGATTTAAAAACCTATAGCATATTAAACTATATTAATGATATAAAACAATTATACTGTCAATGCATATGTGTAAGTGATCTGGTTGTATGAAATTTCTTTTATAATCAGGTAGATCGGACATTGTACTTGCCACTTGGCACGAATTATTAGTTTCATCATCAAACTATTGATAGTGTTAAAAACACTCATCTACTTGACTAACTAAACTTAAATACACCCCTGATCTTGTAGAAAGAGTGAAATACACCCCTAAATTCTTGTCAAGTTAAAGGGGTGCTTTTAACACTTATGATAGTTCAGGGGTGTATTTTAGTTTAGTTAGTCAAGTAGAGGGGTATTTTTAAAATTGTCAATAATTTAGGGATGAAACTAATAACTTGTTCCAAGTTCAAGATATTTTTAATAGTTTTCTCTGTCTAATAAGTGAAACATTACTCTATCATGCTTCCTCCTTAATTTAGGATTCACGCAGACAAACAAAGTTGTTCAAGTGGTAAGCACGCTCTCTTATGTTAGTAGTGAGAGGACTCTTAATACCTGCATACCCAAAAGAGGGTGTCAGTGCACACAAAATATATTATTCAAGTATTTAAAGTTATATTTATTCTATGGAAAAGTAAATTAAACATTGTAATTTTTCGAGCTAAAAAACACATTTTTTCACATGAAAATGAGAAGTTTGGCAGATAAAATGCTATAAAAACTCGAGAATTCTGCAAAATGATCCTTTTAAGTAGAAGATGTTTATTTTTATTGCAAAGTAAGGAGATTAGGACTTGGGCAACATGTTCCAAAAGATCAACAGAAGCGGGGAAAATAAATATACTCGTTCTTGACTTCTTTTAGATATTGATTAGTGTAGTGCATTTAATAAAATAAAATCATTGCTTGATTAAACAAATGAAACATTTATGTCCACTACTCACTAGTGATGGTTTGTAGGGACTGGCAGTAATGACTGACTTTGGCCTAACTGACACTTCAAATGTTAAATCAAGGGAATGATTGTCCAAGTCTTATAAGACGTCATCAAACTCCTTTCACCAATGTGGGAGTTTCTTCCCTTCACCAGTTTGATAATGATGGTGGTGGTTTGTGGTGATGAATGGTAATGATAGATAGAGACGTGAGTGGAAGTACATTTGATACACAAAAAAAATATCATTTATTATATTAAGATTTTGTTCAAAATCTTAGTAACTACGACTTATTAAGAGCAAATAAGTAGCAACTAATTAGATATGCAATGACGGAAATGTTATATCCTCGGTAAGACTCCAGATGCAGTCGCGTATCAACCTTGACACAAATTAATATTTGATCCAATGCAATCACCGCTAATCCGACTAAGCCAGTGAGATTTAAATTTAATTACTTATTTAAGAGCTGTACTGTATTTTCTTAGATAAATATGTAGAGCTTTAGTGAATGTTGGAGAAATACGCTCAGAAAGCTCTACTACGATAGTAGGCAATAGCAATCTGCTAGTGCTTATATTTCCTTATACTGCCACATCTTTCTAAGATATAGAAAGCAAAAATCTCACTTTGAAGACTTCTTCCTTACTTTATTTTGAGTCTTGTCTCCATTTCTCAAGTGTTTTTGTTTTAAAAAAATATCTTGCAGATTTGGTTATTAAAGTTCACGGAAAAAAGCATCACAACAACCTATGTGATTTCTAAGTGTAGCATGTTACCCCCTCTTGCTATCGTATGCGTTCTCTCTCCCTCCAAGCAATTACAAAAAGCTTTGTGAATGATGAAACTATTATAGTAGTTCTATCAATCACAAATTAAGTCTTCCACAAACGAAGAAAATAAAATTTTCATTAGTTATATTATAATTACAGGCTCACAAATTACAACATTGAAGCTTAAGCAACTGCTTTAGGGATGATTACTATCCCCAGAACCCAAAGAAAAATCAAAGAATGTAAGCTTAATAGCACATTATAGGCTACTACATACTAAAAACTATCTAATGTAGATACTTTTCATCTAGAGGGACTTTGCTTGATGCGCTCCCTCGATACAAAATTGTGAGCAATTTCTTTTCTGGACCTGGTTCATGTACATTACCCTGGAGTAAAACCAGTAAGGAAAGTCGGACTATAACTCTATCCTCAAGCGTCGCATTTCAGCTTGGAAAGTCGGACTTGAAGTCAGAGTTCGACGTGCAAGAGACCTTATGTCCTCTCGAGAGCAATCACGTGAGATACGAATTAGCTCCCAAAGGGCTCCCCCACTGATCATGTCTTTTGCATTAATCTCTGAGGATACGAAGAGAACAGGTGAAACTGAAAGTATAGTTTGAGGTAAACACAATGAATGAATCGAAAACTCTTCGGTAGGATAGGATTGCTTACCATGTTGTGCCAAATGGCAAAGAGCCAGTTCAACATGACGCCTGATCATTGAGGCTTCATTATTGGAATTTTGAACAATCCATGTAAGTGCACCATCTTCTATCAGAGAAGAACGCCCAGCTTTCTGACCTGTAGTAGCAGATAAACCTTAAGAATCATGGTAATCAGATAACAAGATTGACATGTATGGCATTTACCTTGAGCTGAAGCTCTGGACTCGCACTTTGCAAAATTTGCAATTCCCCGTGCAACTTGAGACAGAACATCTGGATGTCTACATCTCACCATCCCTAACAGTGCCTTGATTCCACCTTCAGACCTCAGCCTTGTCTGTAGTTTATCTGGAACACAAATATATACCACGATCAAGATTCAAGGGCTAAAATCAATTGACGGCAGAAGGAGAAGGATTAGATAAAACAAAGTAAAATGTGGAAGGGACCTTTCCAGGAAGTGATGGGGACCATAGTGAAGCTAAATTCACTGAATACAAGGATGAATGGCAGTTTCGAGGAGTCCTTTAGATCACTAGGGCCTCATTGTTGTCATGAACACAGTGAAAATGGTAGCAAGAATGCAAGAAAACTATAACTAAAATGACTATGTTTTCATGTCCATTACTACTGCTGCAAATTGCCCTGCCCAAAATGATGATCCCTCTTCAAGATCTGAAGAAATGGATGCTCCTAGATTCAACATGCCAAACAACTTAGTTGGACCCAGCTACAAGAACAAAAATTGACTGTGCTATGCCCTGAAAGAGCTGATGCGTAGGGGCAGGCAGAGAGACTGCTTCTCCAGAAAAAAAGAATGAGCTTACCATTACCACATAAATTAGCAATGGCCCCAGCCACCATGCGCAATGTTTGAGGATCCTCAGCATCAGCAGCCGTCATCGCCAACAGCGCAATCCCACCTTGAGTCATTATAAGTTCCTGGTTGGCTTCTGGAAAGACAGAAAGTAATCCTCAGAACATAATAGTTCTTAGGAGACAAAGGGCCTCAATAAGGACGCAAAGTATCCTCTGCAGGGGAAATAAAGAGACAGAGAGCTACAGATTGAGAATCACCACTCATTGCAAGATTTGCAATTGCACCAGCTGCTATTCTGCGAATGGTTTCATCATCTGAATTACTAAGAAGCATCAGCAAAGAATTAAGACCACCAGCTTCAACTATCTTTTCCTGATTTGCTTCTGCAGGGTATATATGAGGCAGGATACATCAGACCACTATCACAAACAGCACTATACCACCATTTATTCTCCAATAACTCGCGTAAAGTGGCAAGTGAAAAATATGTCATCTCCAGACCTTACTTTCTGTACTTGGGAAGATTGGGTGGAGAATAGATTACCTTCAGCTGCTAGATTAGCTACAACTTTCACTGCATGAATCCGCACGGTAGCATCTTCAGACTCCAGCAGCGACAAAATTTTATGTAATCCAACTGTAATGTCCATGAAGCAGAGATGAGAAAATTGTGTTCAGTTGTTTTGCAAATTGAAAAGGACATACTCTGAAGAATATATTGGGACCTTGTTCGTGAAGATTGGTGATTGAAGATCTCTCTCCATTAGTCGCATCTTTGCAATGCAGATTTCTAAGTGGAGACAATGAATCTAAGCCTGGAAGTCCAGTGCCATTTCTACTTCTATCCAGATAGTTTGTTCTCTGCGAACAGAGGCAATCAAAGTGAAACTGACTGAAACATTTATCAAAGAAAAGAGAGGAAAGAGAAAAAGGAGATGCAAAGGAACATTTATCAAAGAAAAGAGAGGAAAGAGAGGAAAGAGATAAAGAGAGATGCAAAGGGTGGACATAAATGTATCCATCAAACCATAGAACCTGTCAATCGCGTGGCAAACAGAACAAGATACTAGCAGTAAGTAGAATAGGAAGTAAAGATGTAAGCAAACTTAAAGGCAAATTAAAAACCGTACTTGACCAGCTTCCATAGTTAGCTGAGAAAATTGACTACGTAAAACGATCACTTCTTCTTCCAGTCTCTTCTTCTGACGAATCTCTTCTTCCAGCATGCTTTGGAGGTTTAGAATATCAGAATTTCCACCTGCTGACTACAGTGCACATTGGTCAGTCATATTCATCAGCTCAATCCCAAATTCCATAGAATTCAATAAATTCTATTTGAAAAATGAATAATCAATGAAGAGCATACCCCCGGTTTTGTTAACATGTGCAATTGATCTTTGAGTTTGTTTATTTCTCCTTCTGCTGCCTGCCTTGTTTGCATTTCGTTTTGAAGCAACTTCTTAAGTTCAGAAACTTCCTGCACAAGAAGCAATTTAAGCATCTGAAAAGAATAAAGAATCAATAAGCACTTTGCTGTTCTCTCAGTCAGAAGTAAAACCCAATTTATGCCTGAAATACATGCATACAAAGAGACGTACAGGTGACTACTGACTCTGAGGCTCTATTATAATTTCAGGCAGCGTCCACAATGAACTTGAAGACTCATTAGAAACAAGAAAAGAGATCTCCAACAACAATAAAGCCTTCGATCCTAAGCTAGTCGGCAATATGAAATTATGAACCCTCAGTCTCACTATCCAATTCGCTTTCATTTAGACCAATCTCATTCCAATATTCAGTAAATAAGGTTCTTTAGTTCTAGAAGTTCTCTTACTAAACTGATATATAAAATTCTGAACCTCAATATTTACCCAATAGACTGCCCAGTCTCTCTCTCTTTCCCCCTCCCTCCGCCACTCCCTCTTTTTTTTACTTGGTGGACATAAGTCTAGCTTTAAAGTTGTCACTATGGAGATAAAAGGCATATAACATGCTACTTGTTTCAATGGAAGTGTTGAATGCTTCATGTTCCACCTATAATATTTCCTTTTTAAGACACTGACTCTTTACAATTGAGCTGTTTCGACTATAGAATTAGATGGTACTTGTTTCAATTGCAGTATTTCCTTTTACAGAAACCGACACTTTCTGAAGTGTAACCTTGATCTTGCAACCAGAGACGTTAAGGATTGTCATCATCAACACCACAACAACAGCAGCATTAATAATTAAGATGATGCTGATAAGAAATAGGACAAAAGCAGAGTTACAACCTCGGTGATACATGTCCCATCAGTTCTGGCGTTGTTTGTAGGCTTTTGTTGATTAAGGCTCCACTTCTCCTCCAGCTTCTTGATTGAGTCCATATATTCCACCTGACATTTCATTTTCTCCTCCTGCAAGTAAAGCAGAAGTGTTATTCCACAATAGTAGAAACATAATTCCAGTAGGCACAACATTGAACTTAGTCAAATTCCATCAACATATAACTCAAATTCTTTTTCTTTTGTGGTTAGTATTATGAAAGCAATGCCTCTCTTGTGGATACGTATTACGACAGTAATACTTCACCTGTTCAATAAAATCATCTTCACTTATTCGGCATCTCTCGTCTAATTAGTTTCACTTATAGACTTTCGAAATCAGCTCCGCCTAAGTGAGTTTTGCATAGTGTATATGATAGCCAAGCTACCAGCAAAAAAGTAGTTAAATTATTATGCTATAGCTTACACCAACTAGTTTGTAATTGAGGGATAGTCGGTTGTTATATACTTCCAAAATTGAAAGACAGCTTAAAAGAGATACATTTAAGAAAGCAAGAATATATTTATCTGAGCACTCTGGATAAGATCCCCTGATAAATTTACATGTACTAAAACAGGAGTATGAGCTTTTCCTTCTTTGAACTTTAAATATTGATCGCAAGCAACACCAGGGACAAATACAGTAAAGTTCACCAATATGTGGCTCTTGATCTGAATCAACTCTCAGTCTAATTAGTAATTACAGCAAAAGACTCTCAAAGTCAAGAGATATAATTAATATAACTACCTTCAGAGCTTCAGCATAGTTCCTTTCAGCTTCTATAACATGCTTTTGTGCTTCTAATCTAATTCGTTCGACCTCAGTCTCAAAAGCCTTCTGTTGTCTTTCATTTTCAGCAATAAGTTTGTCTACTTGCACCTCCAGCCTTTTTGATAAACTTTTGTAATCAAATTCTTCCTTAATCTTCAACATGTTTTCCACCTTCATAGCCTGCATGAAAGGATAAACTATCTTGGCACATGTATGCAGTAGTATAACCTATCCACATAAATCATTCCAAATGGAGAACTCACTCTCTGTCCAAACAATATGGTACTTGCTGTTTCTGCTCTATGTCTAGGTGATGGCCCAACGGTGATAACTAATGAAGTTCTCGATGTTCCTGCAAAATCACAAGAAGTAAATCAACATACTGGAACTTCTTAAAGAAGATATTGACTTGTAACTACTTTTTTTTTTGTTGTGGATAAGTAAGAAAGAATATTTCCTCCTAGCTCTGAAAACGGTTAAAAGAGCACATCTCAAATAAATGTTGGTGTCCTTGGGTAAGAGAAGTCGAGTCAGAATCTTCACAAGTCTAGAAAGTGGTAAAGCCCATTCTAAATGCAGTACACTCAGTTGATATCTGTTGATATCAGATACCTCCAAACTTTACCATGTATATGCAGAGACAAGAAAAAGAAAAATATAAGCCCACCTCCAAATGAATCCTTAAGCAACCGTGTAAGCTTCGAATCTCGGACTGGTACATGAGCACTATTTTCTGCCAAGGCATTTATGCATTTCCCTAGTGCACTTAATGAAAGATTGATGGACTTCGCTTCCTCTAACATGTGGCCTTCGCTTCCTACAGTAGATCAAGGAAAGGATATGTAGTTTGTTTACAAATCAAAAGGCCAAGTTACGTGCAATAACCAGAAGACTTGCTTCATCATCATGCCTCTGGAAGTAAAAACATGTTCTTCTTTTCCTTTTGGGCAATAAATTGTTCCTTTTCATTTCACCCATTTTTATGTTTCTATTTTACACAACAACAACATAACCAGTGAAATCCCACAAGTGGGGTCTGGGGAGGGTAAAATGTACGCAGACCTTACCACTACCTCAGAGGTAGAGAGGTT
>JBCEWC010009469.1:0-18702 GCA_038996855.1 Solanum aculeatissimum
TGCTTAACAACACTTATGTGCCAAACACATCAGCAACTTTTTTTTCAGCTACAACACTTTATCCAAACACATAATTGCTTATTTTTCAAATAAATTTCAGCACTTTAAAAAATACTTTGGAAGCACTTTTTAAAAGCTATTTTTTTCAGCTAAGTCAAACGGGCTCTTAGTAGAATTATATTCAACACATCATTTATTTCTGTAGAAATGTGTTGTTAGAGAAAAATATCTCAATGTAGCATACCGTCACGACTCGTCATTTGACCATCATGAAGGGAGAAGAATCTAGAGTCAAGAAGAGATTTAAGGAAGACTCTAGAATAATGTAGTCAAATCTTGAAAACCTTTAGAATACTCTAGATATGTAGAGCATTCTAGAATAGGGACTAACTTGTAAATATAGAGGGACTTGTAAGTAATTATTATTTATACTTTAACTCCTAGTAAATAGTATAAATAGGAGGAGTCATCCATTTGTAAGACAATCATGAAAAGTTCAAGCAATCTTCTAAGTTATAAATAATTTTCTCTAAAAAATTCTTTTGTCTTCTTCAATCTGATATTCCCTTAGCGATCTAGTTAAAAAGGCTTACTTGAGCTTACAAGATCGTAAAAGAGTTGTGAGTAAGTTATCGACTGTCGCACGAAAATCTTAGTCGAAGTCTAAATCCATGACAAAGTGGTATTAGATCCAGGTTGATACTAAGGAAAATAGCAAGCGAGGGAGACATCAACGCACTAACGCCGTCAACCTTAGGTCAGATGCTGGAAAGAAACACCGTAAGAGAAAGAAGAACTCTAAGAAGAATGAGGAAATGTCGTTCGAGCTTGCAGCAAGCGAGACATTAATATCTTACTCACCTTCGGGCACTGAAGTGAGTGACGACAAAAGAGGTGAGCAACTCGTGGATTTCACGCCCAGAATCGAGTGGATTACGAGGGTGGATCTCGCTAGGAAAGTTGTGGAGATTTTAGGCAAGCACTTGAACAAGTTCGATGGTAAGTTCAAGGCTCTATTTCACTCTTGAGAAGAATGACAACATTCGAAAAGAGTTGGATGGGCTTAAGACTGCTGAGTACGAAATGAAGGAGATAATCACTTTTTTAGAGTATCAATTCATGGACACGCTAAGGATGAATAAGACCATGAGGGTCGAAATTAAGGTACTTAAGGAAGACATTGAAAAGGGAAGATGTGTGACATCTAGTGGAGATAGGAAGGTCAGTATTTAGGCTCCTTAGCCACCTTTATTCAAGGTCGCTCATGACGCACAGGAGGTAGAGAATTTCCTTTGACACTTGAAAAACTACTTCAAGTATAACAAAGTAAAGAGTGATGAGACAAAGATCAATACAGTCCTGCTATACCTAATGGAGTTAGCTATACTATGGTGGAAACAAAGAAGAGTCAAAGATAGGGAAAGGTCTATGCACCATTGATACATGAGAGCAGTTTCAAAATGAGTTCAAGAAGGTCTTATTCCTTAATAATGTCATCTATGAGGCAAAGCGTAAGTTCGGGGAGCTAAAATAGATGGAAAGCATAAAGGTATACATGAAAAAGCTTACTACCCTCACACTTTAGATTCCTAACCTCACAGATAAAGATATATTGTTCCACTTTATGGATAGGCTGCCAAACTAAACCAAGATGGAGTTGAAATGCCGACAAGTTAGGACTATTGATGAAGTCATCACACAGGTAGAAACTTTGAAGGACTTTAGGCATGACAAGCATGATAGAGACAGAGAAAGGGAGTCGAAAGGTAGTCATGACCAAGATGGGAGAGATCATGGCAAAAGCAAGGATCAACAACCACATCCCAAGAATCATGACACCTATAAATCTGATAACAAAAAGTTTGGACATCAAAGTGATAGTGAGAGAAAGGCATAACCCATTAAAGGGAAGGGATGTTATATATGGGGTGGGACGCATGCTATGCAAGATACCTTGAACTAAAGAACCATGGTGCTATATTACGGGAATAGAAGGAGAAAGGTGCACAAAACTAAAGGAAAAGTTTGGGCACAATGCAATTAGGCGTCATTAGATTATGTGGAGCTATCACAAAGCAATTGGAGAATCCAAAAGAATATAGTGCACAATACGTGGACATCACGATTAATGGATGACCCGCTTGTGCTATGGTTGACACAAGTGCAGAGTTCAATATCATGACCAAGTTTGCAGCAACAAAGTTGGGGTTAAGTTACAGTTCGAGTAACACCTATCTTAGGACTATCAATGCACCATTGACTCCTGTATATGGAGTTACTCATAGAGTAGACATCACGTTGGTCCAGTGGCAAGCTAAAACCAACTTCACTATCCTCCTTTAGATATCTTTGATATAATTCTTAAGTAGGAGTTCTTCCAAAAGTATCACACAATGATCGACCTACCTTCAACAACTCTTGATGATGGAGTGAGAAGGATCATGTATGATGCCCTTAGTCAAGGTGCCAAAGTCAAAAGGACAAGCTCAACTTTCAACTATACAACTTGTGAAGGGAATCAAGGAGAAGCAGTTAATATCCTTGGAAACCAATTTCGAGAGAGTTAGAGATAAAAAAAAGTTATTGATGTGTTCCACGTCCATTAAAAGGAGAAATCATCAGAGGAAGCTATGTGAGAATGATGTTAAAGACTTGTGGCGATTTAAATTTAAGACAAAGTATGGGAGTTCCTGCAATAGTAGTGTTCGCGGTCATCGCAGCATCAGGTGAGGAATAATGTCACAACCCGCTACTTGATCATCATAAAAGGAGAAGAATCTAGAGTCAAGGTAAGGTTTAAGGAAGACTCTAGAACAATGTGATCACATCTTGAAAACTCTTAGAATACTCTAGATGTGTAGAGCATTCTAGAATAGGGACTAACTTGTAAATATAGAGGGACTTGTAAGTAATTATTATTTACATTTTAACTTCTAGTGTGTATAAATAGGAGGGATCATTCATTTGTAAGACAATCAAGAAAAGTTCAAGCAATCTTCCAAGTCATAAACAAGTTTTCTCTAAAAAATTCTCTTGTCTTCTTCAATCTTGCGTTCCCTTAGCAATCTAGTTAAAAAGGTTTACTTGAACTTACAAGATCGTGAAAAAGTCATGAGTAAGTACCGCACGGAAGTCTTAGTCCAAATCTAAGTTCGTGACAATACGGTAGAACAAATTTAGCATGTAATTTATGGCACATGTGAACTCATGATCTTTTCATGAAATTAGATACTTTATATATATACTTTCTTAAATTGATCTAATATTACATAACTCAACATTAAAAATATGATAGTCATGTTGTGCATAATAATTCAACTTTCTTGGTGACATAACTCAACAAAATAATTTTAATGTCACATAATTTATTTGCATCAGTAGTAGGTTGAATTAAATAAAGTATATAGCTCTATATGTGATCCCAGTTAATATTATTAAGAGTTAGACAACTGGGCTCTAAATTACCATTCATTTCAAAGAAATCTCTCATTTTTTTACATAATAATTATTGCTGCTATAGATTACTCACTATAACATAATCATAAACAAAGTGAGGAAGAACTTCTTTTATTTATATATCAAAGTGCAATAGTTACATAGCATTGATCAGTAATCTCTGTAGATTCCTACTTGAGACCTTGCTAGTCGATAAAAAGGGTGGTGCACGTTGCATTCCATGTTCACACATCAATATTTGATCTATTGAACACAGACTATTGAATGTGTAGGTCAAACAGAAATAATTTTACCAAGAGATTATAATTCCTTATTCCTCGTATCAAATGATATCCAAAAGAACAATTTACAAGCAATTGAAATCAAAACATGTAGGTATTAACTTGTGCTACTGTTTACTTGAATCAGAACCTTTTTTTTCAATTTTTTTCCTAAATCAAATATTAAGAAACACTCAAAATCAGATATGAAAAGGTAAATGGCAATAAACTTTTCATACAATAAAATAAGAGGGTAAATCAGTAGTATAATTTACCTGATACAGCGAACCCATGCAGAAAAGCTTAAGTGGGTGTTTGGATAGATTTATTATATGTAGTTTTTGGCTTTAAGCTTTTTTAAAATTTTGAAAGTATTTGATCAAAAAATACTTTTTCTCGATTGAATAAGTAAAAAAGAAAAAAAAAATCAGAAGTCATTGAATATTCCTTATTTATAACTTTTGACTCTTACCTTATAAGTCATTTAAAAAAGCCAATCAAAACATCTCTTAAATTTCACGTTTTGGAAAAAGAGCAACAAAGATAACCCAATTATATATATACTAGTAAAATTTGTCTGGGCAACTAAATATGTTTGATTATTTTTACACTCTTATTCGTATATTTAAATTTGAATTTAAAATATGATATCTCATTCGTTTTAATTTGTTTGTCCATTTTTTGTTTATCTAAAAAAAATGTCTCTTTCTCTCTCTTCCTCTTTTTGTAACTTATAAAATTTAACTTTTCACATGACATGTTACTAAAGGAGCAGAAGAAGGTAGCTCAAACAGGTAGGTCGAGGAAGAGTTGTCTGCTTTGAAAGATTGTAATTGATTTGGTGGTAAGGAACCACCACTTATATAAAATGTCTTATTATAGGTAATATTGTAAAATTATAGTCGAAGCAGCTAAATAAATATAATCAAGTAGCTGAAGCAGACACGTCAATAATCAGCAATCATAAAAAAAATTAATTAAAAAGTCCACGAAATATTTTTGTAGGCCTTATATGATAAAGGAGCAGCAGCAGACAGGTCGACGAAAAGTTGTTTGCTTTAGAAGGTTGTGATTGGTTTGGTGGTAAGGAACCATCACTTATATATATAGATTATTTTATCGGGGAGATATAATAAAATCATAGTATTGGGGGAGAGATGTCTGCTATCACATTTCTATTGACATAAAAAGATTTAATTAAAAAATACACAAAATATTTTTATGGGTCCTATATGATAAAGGAATAGAAGAATAGAAGCAGGCAGCTCAAGCAGCCACGACATGGGAGATTTTAATTGGTTTGGTGATCGTACCTGGGCATGTCGTCGACGAAGAGTTGTCTGCTTTGAAAGGTTGTGATTGATTTGACGGTAAGGAACCACCACTTATATATATAGATTATTTTATCGGGGCAATATAATAATATCATAGTATTAGGGAAGAGTTGTTTGTTGTCACATTTCTATTGAAGATTTAATTAAAAAGTACACAAAATATTTTTATGAGTCCTATATAATAAAGGAGCAGAAACAGGCAGCTCAAACAGACACAACATGAGAGATTTTGATTGGTTTGATGGTCGTACCTTGGCATGTGCTCTTATTCATATACTAGTGGGGGGTGCCCGTGCTCTGCACGGGCCCAATATGTTAATTTGTGCATTTAATTATGTAATATAATATCTTGCTGCTAATTGTCAGTCTTATATTATTGAATTTTTTGGTCAACAATTATATAAAATACAAATAATCTATGAACAAAAACCATAAGATAGAGCTAGAGGTTAATGTATAACTCGGAGAGTTGGATAGAAGTTGCCAAGCGATGAGCAGAGTGAAATTTGTGTTTCCTTTCTACTGAATATGCAGTATCGACTTTGGTGATTTTCTGTATATCTTTCTTAATTATCTCCTGCAAGTATTATCAACCAAGTAAATTGATAAGTCATAACTTATAAAAACAGGATGAGGTATAGAAAAGTAGAAGTAGTGAAGCTAACTAAAAGCATGACAGATTACGCATAAACCAGGTGACTTTGTTGAAATAGTCAACATACTTGAGATTGTCTTTTGATTCATGAGTTCTGATATAAGCTTTGAATTGTAATACTTCCTTTAAAGATTCCCTTAGGTAATCATGTACAATTTTCTATTTCTTTTATCTTAAATTTTATTTTATGGGATTGTATTAAAATAGAACAATGATAAAAAAAAATCAGGCGTACCATCACAACCAGGTGGAGCAGGTTCCTACTTCCATTTCTTATACTTTGCCTTTGCATTTTGTGTTGGACATTCCCGTAGACTTTGGTGAAGCTTTTGTTTTCTTCTTTTCTGCTACCATTATAGTTTGGGTAATTTTTCTTGCCTCACTCTGCATGAAATTCCACAAGTTAGAATATCAATAATTTGATCAAAGATACTATAAAGGACAAAAGACAACAAGAAAATATTTTGATATATTATATATATATTTAGTTCAAGATTACAAAATTCAAAATATCTTTCTACTTTTTAAAATTTAGTACCAAATCAAAATCAGATAAACAAATTGAAACGCATAGCGTGTAAATCAGTATAATTAGTAGTAGCATTATTGTGTTATTTCATTCACTATTCATTCATTCAAAAAATGGAAGGTACCAATGATGTGGTTCTGCTGGATTTCTGGGCAAGCCCATTTGGGATGAGGCCTAGGATTGCATTGGCCTTAAAAGGGATCCAATATGAAGGGAGAGAGGAAAACTTATTTGATAAAAGTTCTCTGCTTCTGGAGATGAACTCTGTTCACAAAAAAAATCCTGTTTTGATTCACAATGGCAAGCCCATTTGTGAGTCCCTTGTCATTCTTGAGTACATTGATCAAGTCTGGCATGACAAATATCCCTTACTTCCTTCTCACCCTTATGATAGATCCCAAGCCAGATTCTGGGCTGACTATATAGATAAGAAGGTATGTTTGTCTGTTCATATAAGTAGTCGTAGTATTGCTTCTGTCAATAGAATTTGTACCTCGTTATTGTATTATTATGTTATTGTCTGTTGTATGTTGTACTTCCGTTACATCAGTGTAAGGTTTGACTTGATGATTCCCTCACTACTTATGGATGTTGCAGATATTTAGCACAGGAACAAGAGTTTGGAGTGGTAAAGGTGAGGATCAAGAGGAAGCAAAGAAGGAATTGATAGAAATCTTGAAGACATTGGAAGGAGAGCTTGGGGACAAAACATATTTTGGTGGTGATGACAATTTGGGTTTTGTGGATGTGACTTTGGTTCCTTTCACTAGTTGGTTTTACTCCTATGAGACTTGTGCAAATTTCAGCATAGAAGCAGAGTGTCCAAAACTGGTGGCATGGGCTAAAAGATGCATGCAAATTCAGAATGTCTCAAACTCACTTCCTCATCCTCACAAAATATATGCTTGTCTTGGAACTCAAGCAAAAATTTGGTCTAGCTTAGCCTAGTTACTCACACCAATTAATCGGGAAGTTTAGTAGCTCAGTTGGTTGGCTATCTGAATTTTCATCTTGTTAGTGAGAGATCGATAGCCAGCCTTATAATCCCTTCCCCATTTCCCCTTCCACTATTCTCAATTGATCACAAAATCACTCTCTCTAACTATTTTGGTATATTTGAACCTTTTCAAAAAATTATTTAGTTTACCCTACTTGCTTGAAATTAACACGCAATTGTTGCATCTTGTCGTATGTAATAAAATACCTTTAAGAATACTAAGCTCTTGAGCATTACTAAACTTGAAAATTCTATCTTGATTTTTTTAACTTCTCATACAAATGTTCTAAATTACACTTCATTTCAAAGAAGTCTCTCATTTTTTACATAATTATTGCTGCCATAGATCCCTCAATATAACATAATCATAAACAGTGAGGAAGAAACTTTTTTTCTTTATTTATCAAAGTGCAATAGTTACACAACATTGATCAGTAAGCTCTATAGATTCCTACTTGGGACCTTGCTAGCCAATAAAAAGGGTGGTGCACAAAGCATCCCACGTTCACACATCAATATCTGACGTATTGAACATCAGACTACTGAACTTGTAGGTCAAACAAAGACAACTTTACCATTGCACCAAGGCTCCCTTTCTGACCTTGCTAGCAAATGCCCACAAAAAATCGAAGAAATTCAGGTTACAAAAATTAGCTTGAGATCATGTGTCTGTAAATAAAATGATGCCGGAAGACCCATTCTGAGACTTTTATCTATCATGTTAACTGCAAAAGAGAACTATGCTTTTCACCCTTGCTACGTAGGAGGAAAGAACCGGTTGAGATTGAATGGCAATGTGTAGAATTCTTCGTTTCTGTTATCACCTCTGAAAGTTCTGAACTTCACCCACCAAGGCATGCCCCGGTCTTTCTTTGCTTTCTCCACATCCAATGTGTTGTCAAGAAACACAGCAACTATTAGCCCCACCATTGGAGGCGACGTGAATATGGTGTTGACAAATGCATTGAACTGCAAGGGTAATGACAGCATTTCAGACCACTTTTTACAACATCTCCCACAAGTGGGATCTGCGGAAAGTAGTATGTAAGCAGACCTTATCCCGATCTATATGATTGAAGATGCATGTGATTTAAATAGTACTCACCCATCCAGCATTGGTTTGAACAAGACCATGACGAGCTGGATACCAATATTCATTGAAAAATTGTGGAATTGATATCCCAAGGAAAAGTGATAGTCCCGTTATTATGAGATTCCTCATACAATTCAAATTTGTAAATTGAAGAAATGACAATCCGACAGAGCCTGCAGAAGAGACCAGCATTACTATCTGGAGAAAATCACAAATAAGATTATGTTATCTGAAATAATAGCATACCTACAAGTCCAAACAGAACACAATATAGTGCAGCATATATCGGGAAAGGTATTGATGCAAAAACAGCCCCAAACTTCCCTGCATACAGCAAACAGATTATTTTGAAGTGCAGTCTAAAACACCTCGGAAACTTGTTACTGATTCCATATTTCTGAAACACAAGATCAAATACTAGAAAACATAGCATGGGAACAAATTAAAAATATGTAGGAAAATATATTACTTGACAGAGTGTGAATGTACCAACCTAGCATAGAAAAGAATATCATGAAACCAGCAGAAATTTGAACAACTCTTCGACTTCCAACTCGAGTCAATCCAAGAAGTCCCACATTTTCTCTGAAATGAATTGCTATGGTTACTTCTTACCTATAAATCATCCCAAACTACAGAGAGGGCTATATTGTGATGCCTGAATTCTTACACAGAAACAGTGGAACCAGTGCATGTTCCAAAAAGTCCATCAAGCAAAATGCCTATTCCCTGCAAAATGATAATTAGTTATTTTTAAAGAAAAGCAATGAATTTCATCAAAAAGAACCCCTAGTAATGATATAAGAGCAACTTAAAAGAGAATCTGCTTTTACAGTTATGAAATTATTAGCGACAAAATATTAGTATCAATAAGAAACATGCTAGAAATGTTGTCTAATTCTCTTCAATTAGAAACAGCAATTGAAATACACTAGAATTAAGAAAAGCTACCTGCCATCCAATGCCACGGCTCAGAACATAGGCAGGAGGTGGAGTGGCAATTGCCAGACGAGATGCCGCCATATAAGCTCCGGTTGACTGCACATAGCAAGAGTCAGAAAAAACTGTTTTCCATATGACAGTAAAGTATCTTCATCAAGTGCGAATATAATTACCAAGATAAAAGCAACTGTACTGCAATGATCTCACACTATTCAACTTTAGATGCATTCATTACAATTTTTATTGAGAAATATGAGAAAATACAAAAAGGAATTCAGAACATCCAATCTAAGGAAAGCTTCAAAGAAACATTCAAAGCACAGAAAGACAAATTTGGCTAAGTACTGATCAACAATCAAGCAGTTTGTAAAATATCCCCTTAAACTGGATCATTTCTGTTCAATTTGCTAAATGAATGAAGAAAACATGCAGAGCGGTTAAGTACCTCAACCATTGAGACAAGAACTGCAGACATCATAGCAAAAGAATGCCCCGCAGCAAAAGTAGGAGGACCCCACTGCAGAGGATATGGGAACTTGAACCTGAAATTATATTGCAGACGGAAGTTCAATACCATTGAGGTACATCAAAAATAGTATTTTAAAAGAAAACCAAGCACTAAACACACCATGGAGCAGTAGAAATGAGATTTGCTCTATCAGTGCGGCAATTATGTTGAGTTACAGCACGTTTGTCATGGTAAGCCCCACTAGCCGTCAGAATAATGGAATATACCCAGATAATGGAAACACAAATCAAAACAGGGAATCTCTCAAAAATTGGAAAATCCCTCATTGGTTTAACATTCTTTAGATACTGCAAAAACGCAAGTGTTACTTGAATGAACTCAAGAGATTACAGATGAGAAATGTTCCACTATTTTAAAGCATCACTTACTTGAGACAAGCCAATGACCAACAATAGCATTGGAAGCCCAATTTCAGTGCAATTCCCTAGCTGCAAATACGAGAAAAAAAATCATTAAAAGAGGGAAAAGATGATACAGATCACCTGTACACAAGTTGTATAGAGCTAAAGTAGACTCAAAGCAAATTTTAAACCAGACAAATCAGCTTATTAAATCTTTTGGTTATAGACAGCCGTTAGCATGCCATAATAAGAAAACAAGGACAGTAAACAACCTATAACAAAGTCGAAAAACCAATCGCCAAATTGAATTCTGGATATTGTGCTCCGGTACAGGCAAAATAAATAGAAGCCTTATAGAACTTCAAAAAGCATGAAACCAAGTTCCAACAATGGTGAGAAAGATTTAACAAATTTATACAAGAAACAAGCAAATCACATAATTCAAGACAAGTGGCTTCTCAAGAGAACAGTGGCAACAAATACTTACTGCAGGAAAACCTCGCTGAAATAGGCCAAAACCAACTAATCCCACAACAGGTGCCATCCCAAGGGGACTGAAGAATCTGTAGGCGAGCAGCAAGCCAGTCAAGAATATGGCCATGTACTTACTCTACCCTACTGAGCAATAAAATACCAGTACCATACCGTGAGAAGAGCCCCCAAACTTGGCTGTATCCCAAAATAATTTGAATGCTAGCTGCAACAATTAAAGCTCCTTGAATAGCTCGCATCGTATGTACAAATCTCTGCAGTACATTTTAAATCTTTGAACATCTTCTTTTTACAGAAGTTTATGGGTATTCTATGGTAAAAAACCA
This sequence comes from Solanum aculeatissimum, assembly GCA_038996855.1. Classification (NCBI taxonomy): domain Eukaryota; kingdom Viridiplantae; phylum Streptophyta; class Magnoliopsida; order Solanales; family Solanaceae; genus Solanum; species Solanum aculeatissimum. Next base: position 10,955 of record JBCEWC010009469.1, read on the forward strand.
AAGTATAGATCAATTGATCAGGTATTCAAAACCAATGCTGCCTAGGCAATACATAAGTTAATTAATGATGCCATAAGGATTGTTTTTAGATCAATCACTTGAGAAAACATAAAAACAAAATATTATTTCTGTGCAATGAACTGGAAGAAGAGACATATACAAGCTCACTTGCAGAATTTGCCAGTAGCTATAATCAGTCACAAAAATAAAAGGACGAACATGTTGGTATAGCATTTTACACTCTACGGATATTTTAGCTTTCGATGAGTCTGTTGATCATTGAAACAAATCTGGAAATGACCGAGTTTGGAACACTTACCAAATGTGGCTCGCTAATTCGTTGAAGATGTGAGTCGCTAATTATATAGACTATTGGAATGACATATGCAAAGGAACCTCCAACAACAGCTGGCAACCGAGTTCCAAAAAGTGCTTGGAGAAGAGTATTTATTCCAGCCACAAAGAGTAGGGTTTGTATAACCCTTGCCTTGTCCCCCTGGATAGAGAAATGACAGATCTTTTTGATAAGTAAATGAGCTTGAGATTTCATTGTTTTATGCTAATGCAAAGATATCAGCTATTTTCTTTGTTGCACAAGGATTGTGATACATATGATAAGATAACTAGAGAATCAGCTTACATCTGATCCGCCCATCAAGGGTACAAGTGCTGAGGGGATCATCACACTTGTGCCAAGCACTAATATGTAATTTTGAAAGGCTAACAAGATGGTTTCAGCTGCAGATAAGAAAAATCTGCCTTAGTAAGTACACAAAATTGATAGTGATGACGCTTTACACTGATGTAGTCTAATTATTAGCTAGACAGGACAGTTTGTAACAACAACAACACCTACTACTACTACTACTACGTCTCAGTCCATGTAATTTGGGGCAGGACTATTCAGAACCAAATGAAAAGAACACTCTCCAAGTTAATAGACAATAATCTGCATAAGAAAAGTTAATATCTGTTGCAATAATTGAATAATCAGACAAGTCCCAATGTTAAATGACTCTAATGTGTCAGCATTCTTCTAGAAACCAATTATTAAGAGATTAACTGAGCAAAGGTCTCATCAGGCATTAGACCTCCAAATACTTGTTAAAACATCCTTGAATTGGACTACATTATAACAAGCCTTACACTGCAATACCAAACAGAAAAAACATTCTTTTGTTCTTTTGGAAATTACCTGAAATGGGCATTTATTACTTAAAGAAAAAAAGGAACCTTACAAGTAGGATGGTAAAGAAATGCTAGGAAAGTGAACTTCTCAATCAACCCCAAAAGCCCAAGATTAAGCAAAATAGCAGTCATAAACAGGAACTACACGTCAAAGGTACAATCGTTAATACAGAGAAAGAATAAATATCAAAAGGCCAAGAATGAGCAAGATAGCAGTCATAAACATGAACTAAATGTCAAAGTTACAATCTTTAATACAAAAATTAAAAAAATATCAGAAACCAGCCAGCAAGCATTCACAATACCCCATTTTGAACCATCAAACAATTAGTAAAGACAGTTAAAAATATCACCTTTAGAGACACAAAACACAGAACCCCAAAGAAATGTTTCAAAAGTTGCCAACTTTCAAAATGTTAACCTTTCTCTCATCAATTCTAAATGGACCCCTCAGGAGAGAGAAGAGGGAAATAAACAAAAACAAGAATGTCCCCAGCATTGATTTTCACATTCTAAACAAAACTCAAAATCAATGAAGACACAAACACTAAATGTCATAGCAACATAAGTGCAAGTTTTGAGCAAACATGAGGTAGAAAAGAGAGAAATATACCCCATGGAGGATTGGAGTCTATGCAATACTCAAGGTCTTGAAGTTGTTCCATAGGAGGATGAGAAATGTCAGCCATTGTCATTTGAGTCTATTCTTCCCCTCACAGAATCAAAACAAAGAATATAACATAAAGAAGAAAGAATATTAACACACACGCAAAACTCTAAAGAAAATAAAAAGAGAAAAAAGAGAGAATATTTGTGAAGGAGAGAAAGAAAGCAGTGAACTAAGAACAAAGTAAAGCACAAGCCAGCAGCAATAGCACTAACACTAGAACCCCCAACCCCACAAATTGAAAAGAGAAAAATACATTAAAAAATGTCTAACAAGAATTTACAAGGAATAAATGTTCCTCAGTAAAGTATTTTTTTAAAAACACTCAGATTATTAGGGATCATCTGACCATACAAATTGATTGAAAATTAAATTGATCCATAAATTAAAGTTATTTTTGAGATTTAGTGAATAAATTAAAGTGATAAAAATAAAAATAATTTTTTTACATTTTCAAATTCCAAAAACTTTAATTTAAATCGAAAAAAAACAATCATGCATTAGTATATTTTTACTAACCTGAAGCCTCAGTTAAGAAAACTAACCTGTGAATAGAGCTTTTTTAGTCAATTTCTTGAAAGCTGTTCAACAAAAAGGGGCCTGATTATTGATTTTATTACAGAAATACCATTGTTGTTGTTGGGTCCCCCACAAGAGGCAAAAACAAAAACTCAAAAAATGGAATGGTAAATTTCATGTTTCATCTTCCTCTGTCTCTCTTTAATTTTTGAATTTTAAATGTAAAATTCTGTTAGAGGAAACTATTCATACAATCTCCTAAGTTATTAGGACTCTTATTAAGTAGTAATACTATTTTAATTACTAAATATCAATTTATGTATATATATATTTAAATATTATCTTCTGTAAAATACCGCCATAAGATAAAAGAAATACCAAGTAATATTTAATTTAATTTTTCAGGATCTAAAAGAATCAATATTGACCAAAAATATGAAATGTATTATAGTGTCATTTTGAAACGAAAATAAAGAGTAATTTGCATCACCTTTTTACCTGCTTTTTAGTGGTTATGCATTTTATTTTATTTTTGAAATGTGCATTTTTTATATCAAAATATAAATAATTATTGGTCATGTAAGTGGAAAATTAATTATTTAGCAGATTGGTATTGGAAGGACAAAGATATAAAAGAATACAAAAATGGTGGGGAAGTTATAATGATAATTTATACTAGTAAGTATTAATTAAGGTATCTTATATGCTTTTTGATGATCATCATTTCTGAGAAAATGGAAACTCATTAATCATACTTTTTGGTTTTTGTGCGTAGATTTAGATAAGACTCGTTGTTTAAAAATTATATTAGTAGAAAATGACTTTATTAATTCTTGGACAAGTATAGAAAAGATTATACATATTCAAATTAAGATGTACATAAGGGAGACCCCACCAGAATCAAATTTGAGATATGATTAAGCTCAAAAATCAAACTGTTTTATACACAAACTTAACTAAAACATCATAACCTTAAACCTGGCATTGCTCTACAATTTAGGACATGACACTTTGTTGCTTTTGGTCCACCAAATTTGATTCTCTTCACAAAGTTGCAAATCATTTCCCCTCTAATTATATACTACTTCCTATTATCATTCTACTATTTTACTTTTAAAAAATTGAAGTTTTACTAATGGAAATCTCAAGATTTTCTTTACACTTTGTTTGGATAGTTATTATGTATTGTTTGTATTGTATTGTTCTAATGACTACAATGTTTGGATAGATTGTGTTGTTCCTCGTTATATAATATCATACATCCATAATTTGAATGATAAACCTACAAGAAATTGAAGGGCATGTGGTAGATTACATGAAAAGATAGGATAAATGATAAAGTAGAATTATTAAATAAATAAATAAAATAAAAAATGAGAAGAATATATTATAGTAACAACACAACCACACTAAATCGGTCGTTACAGAAAATAAGTCTTTTCATCATTACCTAGCGATAGAATTAAACTATACGATATAATAGAATTTAATTAACAATCAAATAAATATTATACTTAAACTAACAATACAATACAATACAACGGATAACAACCATCCAAACAAAGAGTTAAAGACAACATTTTCAAAATCTACGACCATACCTATATTTGAAGATAAATTTTTAAATCCTTATCGAATATGTATCCTTAAATGCTAGATTTTGAGAGGTAGGTAAAGGGTAATAAAAGATGAAGAGATATTGATGTTAATTGATCATGTAATTTACTGCAAATTTCAGTTTGTAGTTGTTGGAGATTTAATGAGATGTACACAACAAAGTACTATACTGCTCTGTTTGCTCCTTGTCATCATTGTATATTTGTACTCTACTCTTAAATGTACTATATATAATTATTTTGCCCATTCAGATGTAAATATTGTTTCTCAAACTAGTATTATTTCATGTGTTTCAATTTATTTGGAGCAACACATATTCCTTTTTTAATTTATCAAAAAAAATAAAAAATCTCCACCTACCTCAGTTATTTTGATTTAACACGAAACTTAGAAAAAAAAAAGATTTTTGAAACTTGTGAATTATTTTATTAAGTGTAAATTAGACATTTTAAAGTTATTTTCTCCGTCTATCTTTACTTGTTTCCTATTGACTTGACATAGAGATTAAAAAATAGTAAATGATATTAATAATTTTACCAAATCATCATTTGAATATAATAAATATGATGTTTTGAAATATATAATAGGAAAATAATTATAATTAATGATAAGAGTAAATTAGGAACTAAGTATAAAATTATATATTGATTTCATAAACTGGACAAGTATTGTTGAGCACAGGGGTGTGCAAAAATCGAACCAACTAATAAACCAAACCGATAAAAATGTTATTGATTTATTGTTATTGGGTTATTAGGTTATCGTGTTTTTAATGGTTTTAAAAAAAAATTATTGGATTATTGGTAAACCAATAACCCAATAAGATTATAATAATTTACTATTTTATCCCTTCATAAATATTAAATATTAGTAATTTAATAGTAACAGGACACTATCACAATACTTTACATATTTAATCTTTACAGTACTTAAGTGATTAGTTATCAACTTTAGTATTTTAGTTTGTAATTAATTAATTATAGCTTTTGCAAGTTTGTAAACATAGTCTTAGTACTCTATGTGTTTTTTATTAATGCAAATTCGCATTATCATTCTTATCGAGTAAATCAAAAATCGAACCGTTAAGAACTTAATATCGATAAATCAAAAATCAATAAAAAATATTTTATTGATTTTTATTGGTTTAATATATTTAAAAAATAAAAATCGAAACCCGAACTGACAGTGGATCATCTCAAATCAGGCTAACAAGACATTTGATAAGCAGTTCATTTAAAGCAATAACAGAACATTAAATAAAGAATAGGTGCTGTCGATTAAGCAATTAATATAGTGAAGCACATTGAATTACCAAGTATTGTTCAAAACAATGTTTGCTGTGAACCAAATATATATTCCCTCCGTCTCAATTTATTTATCATGTATATTAAAAATAGTTGTCCCAAAATAATTATTAATTTGGATAGTCAAGAAAGAATTAATTATTTCTTTCAATTTTGTAATTAGTATTAATTACTATAGAATTAAGAAGCACATATACAGATAAAAATTTAATTATTTATAAGGGGTATATTAGTTAAGCAACACTTTTAATTAATTTTTCTTAAGGGTTGTATCAAACTTTTTCATGATAAATAAATTGGGACGGAGGAAGCATAACGGAGAGCAAATTTATTCTATTTCTTGTAGTTGAAGGATAAATATGACATTTCACGCCTTTCCTTTGTATATATGATATAATAATATCAACTTAGCAGTGAAATCTAACCACTTAGGTTTATGATAATATATGTTAGTAATTTTTATTTTATGAATTCATATATGAATATATTTGTATATTAAAGAAATATATATGTTAGTAATTTTTATTTTATGTCAGTAATTTTTATTTTATGAATTCAGATATGTCGTCAATAGTTACTAAAGAAGTGTGTTTTATAATCTAATAAAGTTATATATTTAGAACTAAATATAAATATTCATTAATATGAATTTTTTTTTAAAAATTACGATGAAAATTTATAGAAAAGACACATTTCCTAAAAAGGCACTTGGGCATCCTTTTGGTCTCTAAAGCACAAGCACATTTTTTTTCTCTTTCTCTCCATTTTTGAAAATGAACACTATAAAATAATCTTCAAAGTTTAGAGGATCAAGTTTTTAAATAAGTTATTGTAATAGAATAATGTTAGAAGTCGTTTGATTTGAATACAAGTTATCCTAAGATAAATTATGCTGGAACTAATCACGATGAGATTATTTATTCTGGAATTATTTCTTATTGATTGTTTAATTTTTTGTACTAAAAATAATATTCATCACATAATTTCTAAAAATAAGTTCTTTGTTTACAAAAATACCTTCTATCTTAAATAGCTTTTTGTATATACACACGCAGATTCTTAACCATTTATTCTTAAAAACAAAACTTTTAACTTATTTAGCTTAATTATTTTCATGTATAAATGTCTTTTATGTTCAATTAAATGTCAATTTTAGAAGTGTCAATATAATTAGTTTGACCTTATAAAATGAAACGAGCAGGTTGTATTGAAAATGTTGGAGTAAAAATGGAAAGACATTTATTTGAGAAGCTGCCAGTTATATCCACTTTAAACCTAATGAAGCTTCTTATAAAAGCCAAGAGCAAAACAGCATAGCAACGAAATCAATTTTAAAAAGAGATTTAAAAATAATCATGGATATAAAAAAGTGAAATACACTTAATTTTTTTATACTATTCAAGATAAGAAATAATTTATTTCGTATTAATCATTAATTTCAAAATAAATTATTTCAGATTTATCAACCTAATATTAAGTAGCACTATAAATTAATCTCAACATTTATAGCAAACGATCATTTAATGTTTTTATCATATTTATGTCTAGTAATTTACTTGTGATTCTGAATGAATTATTTAAAGTTTTTTTAATAATATATTCCTCCAGAGAACTTTGCCCAAGTGATTTTACTATTTAATTATGCGATGATTCAGCAGCTAGCAGTGGCGTAGTAGCAGCACTTTTACGTTAAAAAATTATATTTTATATATATATAAAATATAATTTAAAAATTATTTTTTATAGATATATATTAAATCTCAAATAGTTTAATAGAAGGCTAGACTTTTTCAGAACAAGTAGAAACAAATAGAGAGTTATTTTGGTGATTAAAAAAAGAAGAAAAGAAGGTGTTTAATTTGCTTTTTGCAGAGAAAAGGCAACTTTAAATACAGAATCTGTAATACTTGAGAATTACAATACAAAAATAGCATATGATATTACAATACAAAAGTCATGAAAAATGGCTATTAGCTTTCGGCTCCTTTTTTAGGGATTGGAATTGACCTATTATTAAATTATTTTTCTTTTATAACACATACTTTCTCTCCCGTTTCATATGTCAATTTTATCGTTTCACCACGGGTCGGTCGATTCGGTTCAATGTTATACATTATTAGTTTAGTTTATCAATTTTTAATTTTTAAATATGTTAAATTAATAAAATAATTTTTATCAATTTTTAGTTTATCAATTTTAAGTTCTTAATGGTTTGGTTTTTGGTTTACCCAATAAGAATGATAATGAGAATTTGCATTAATAAAAAACGGATAGAGTACGAAGACTATATTTATAAACTTGCCAAAGTTATAATTAATTAATTACAAACTAAAATACTAAAGTGGATAACTAGTCACTTAAGTATTATAAAAATTACGGAAAAGGGTCAAAATTACCCCTGAACTATGCAAAATAGACCACTTATACCCTCCGTTAGATTTTTGGACCAAAAA
>JBCEWC010009470.1:0-18702 GCA_038996855.1 Solanum aculeatissimum
CATGATCTTGATCTTCATTCATGGAATATGCATGGTTATGATTATGATGAAACTCTTCATGAAACTCATGTTTTGTATGATTATGATAAGTTATGAAAGGCTTGTGATCACATAATCTCTTTGTTATGGCTCTATGAGCATCATGCATGGGTGCTTGCACCATCTTGATAAGTTACAAGGCTTGATATGATAAGCTATGTAGATGGGCTACTCTTATTGTATTGACATGACATGATCATGAAATGTTTTTCTAAGCTTTTGATAGTCTTTGGCTTAAGCATGTACATGATTTGAACAATGGTTTCATTTTGACTAAGTATATATGTGTTTGAAAGTAAATGTAAGTCTTTCGATTTAAATGTTGCATGTACCTATAAGTATTCCTATGGGATGAGACTTAGCACCGAGGGGTTGGAGGCGGGTGGACTATCTCCACAGGGTCCATACTCTTTTCAGTCAAACCATGTGCCACCATGGGTTAATTCCCTATTAGGGAACTCTATCATGTTACCCCTTGTTTGAAGGGTGTATAGGGTACTACTTGGCAAGTAGACCGGGTCCGGGTAGTGGCTCGCTCGGGTCTCCTTGAAGTTTCGGTTGAGGTACATCCCCGGTATATATATGATCATAGGATTGCATCTCATGCATCATGGAATGGCATATTGTTATATTACTGTTTGGCTACGTGGATTCCTTTCGTATCACTTGTCCTCTTGACATGTTCCTCGGTCACACTATAATTGTCATATGCATTTCATGCTCGTATACTTAGTGCTTAATTGTGCTGACCTATATTCTTTTCTACATGTTCTAACCATGTAGGGGCCGAGGGTGACATCTACATTCTACCGGATTACGCTTAAGATCTTGTTGAAGAATTGCTAGTGGTGAGCCCTTTTCTTCAAGGGAAATAGCCACCGTCTATCTACCTCTTTTTTTTCATGTATTTACTTTCTATTGACTTGAGGGTGAGCCTCAAACTTGTCGAGGCCCTGCTCATCTATGTAGAGGAATTGTTGGACAAATCTTTACTCTTGTAGATTTGACTTGTATGTTGGATATTTGGTTATGTAATACGATCCTATTTAGCTTGATCTAGGATAATGTCTCTTTCATTATGCTATGGCTTTTATGATTGGTTATTATGAATGACTATGTGCTATGTGCAAGCATTCTTATCCCATTTTCGTATTGTCCCTATAGCTTGAGTCCCGAGTCCCCGAATCCCTAGAACTTACGTGCTATCCCATTTTCGGGTCCTCTTTCTCCATGTAACATCTAGGCCCCTATCCGGGTCGTGACATAAACATGCATTAATAAGGTTTTCCATAGAATTATGATGTGGGTTAATACCCAATTATAACTACGACTATGATTTCAAGTAAAGTGTGGTTATGATATGACATGTGATCACATAATGTCTATTATATGGCTTTAAGAAATTATGAATGTGTATACACCATCATGTACAAGTATGAATGAGCTATTCATATACATGTAATCATGTATCGAACTATGATTTGGCTTTTACGACCTAGTATGCATGATTATGAAGTATGATTTGATTTTTAAGCCCAAGTATACATGATTATGATTCGAAAAGACTTATGTTCCTATTTCAAGTATGTATATGTATTCCCATGGGATGTTGACTTAGCACCGAATGAGATTGGAGGTGGTGGCTTAACCCGAGTGGTCCTTAAGTAAAACCTACCTTTCTCATAACTATGTGCCTGTACAGGTTCATGTTTATTCTCCTTTGTAGATGATTATGTATATGTTAAATCCTCTCTAAAATGGGTGGTATTCTTGTAAGATGAGGTACTCTCCAAAATGATTGGTGTTCTCATAAAGAGTAGTATGGGTATACTTTTTACTAGTGGATCACTCTTTCTCTGGTGTAAAGCAAACACCATAATTCCATGTTATAGATCACATGGTCTTGTATTTTGGTTGAGGTCCCATCCCCACTATATTTATGTATTTTTTGCATTCATACACCATGGATTTAAGGCATATTGTTATTACATTTTTTTGGATATACTTCATCCTATCTATATATGTGCCCTTGTCATCTAACCTTCAAGTGTAAGTTATCATGTTCATATGCAATGTATTTCTGTATACATAGTACATTCCAATGTACTAATGCATACTTTTGTCTACATTATCTATCTATGTAGAGCCTGGAGCCTTTCCTCATCCACCTTGATATGGCTAGATTCGATTTGTGGAAGTTTACTAGTGTTGAGTCTTTTATTTTAAGGACATGACCCACGTTCTATCTACCTATGCTATGTTATGGTTATCTTCAGTTTTTTACTTTAAGGATGAGCCCAGGACAGGTCATTTCCCTCATCCTTTCTATGAATTTGAGGCACAGATGGATGTCATGAATATCTGTGTATGAGTCTTGTTATGTTTTATGCTTATGGAGGCCATCCTTATGCCCTATCTTATTTTTATGTTATTATGATGTGTTGATGAAATGGTGATATTCCTAAGTCCCTACACCCATATCTTGAGTCATATGATCCTGCCCCTTAGACTTATTTGATGTCAAATTTATGATGGCAATTCCTATGTCCTCTATCCCCTCAGCTTGAGTCCCAAGATCATGTCCTTTAGATTTACTTGTTGTGCTTGTGTGAAGACATGTCCCATGTCCCTTATCCCATAATTTCATCTTAAACCCCTTTTATTTAGTATTACTTTAGGATATTTTATGTGCGCTTCTGAACCAATGACTTAAGTATGCATGAGGCTTGTTTGGGGACTTTAGGGTTCCCATTATCCATGTTACACCTTGTTCCTAGGCTTAGGACATGAAAATCTTGGTATTAGAGCACTATAGTTATGAAATGATCCTCGACTTTCTTTTGAAATAATCCTTAGAGTCCAACATGCCACGTCAAGTACAGTCTTATTCGTAGGTGTGAAGTGCACCACACCTATGAGTAGAAGGTTATGAGGCATTTTATGAAATGTCTCACTTCTTTATTGTTCATATCATGCCATGGAATTTGTCTTGAGGTTTCCTAACTCTGACACACGTCTTTGATGCCCTTACAGAAGTTGCCTCTAAGAAGAGCCCCTTAACCTAGGTAGGCCCTTATTGATAAGGACAAAGTTTCTTAAGATCCCATAGGGTAGCCAGTTACTCAAGATGGGTTCTGGACTGCTTTTTCCATGCTAGCTCAAGCTATAAAAAACCTGGATAGATAAGCCATTCCTCCTCCCCATTTCCCTACCCTAGCTTCTAAGGTGAGAGACTTTCCCCAGATGAACACTCTAGAATTATATGAAACAAATTTTAAAGAAGGATGCCGAAGAGTTCATTCATGAGATCTCTAAGTTATTGACCATAATGGAGGTGTCTTTAGAAGAGAAAGTTGAGTTGGCTGCTTACGAGTTGAAAGGAGTGGCCAAAGTATGGTATACTCAATAGTTGATCGAAAGAGTGGGAGATGCCAAAGTTATTTTGGATGAGTTCAAGTTTTCTTTCTTGGTTTGTTTCTTACCTCTTGAACTCAAAGGAAGAAAAATTGATAGAATTTATCAATCTCAAATAAAGTGGAATGAGTGTGAATGAATATTACCCAAAGTTTATAAAGTTCTCAAAAAATTATGCTTCTAGACTAGTACCCTACCCCCATGCCAGAACATATAAATTTATCTTGGAAATTTCTAACATGGTTGTGAATGAATGTCGTACGTCTATGGTTATTCAGGAGATGGACATTTTAAGACTCATGACATAGCTGAGAAAATTGAAGGGGCAAAGTTGAAAGATAGAAGGATGAATGATTCTAAAAGAGTATGTTATGATGATGGGTTCACAAATGCTAGAAGTGGTGGTCGTAATGGCGGTTCCAATAAGGACAAGCCTTAAATCCAAGGATTGCAAATAATACCGTGCCTCCTCCCATGTTATAGGTTGGAGGTGGGAGAACTTATCCTAGTTGTGATAGTTATAGAAAAAACCACCCGGGTTATTGTTTAAGGGATGTGCATGCTTTCATTGGTTTTACAAGATGGGCAACAAAGTTACTGATTGTTGGAATGCTCCTAAAAAGCGTCAAGGCCAAATGGCTTTGAGTGGCAAGGTCAACCAAAGGCTCAACAAGGTGGTGCTCCTCAAAATAACAAATTTTATGTCTTTGAATATTAGGCAAAAGGTTGAAGAAACTCTTTATATGATGACGGGTATGTAGAAAGTCTTTAATTTTGATATATATGCTTTACATAATCTGGGAGAAAATTTATCTTTTCTCACTCCTCTTTAGGTTGTTATGTTTCGTTTGAGTCAAAATATTGAGGGAGCCATTTTAAATTTACACTATCTGTCACGACCCGGAAGTGGGGCCTAGATGTGACATGGCAAAGAAGAACACGAAAGTCCTCAATCAAGCCATCATAGCATCATTACACATATCATCAGTTTGGAAGCTTGGAAAAGTAAACACATAACATATAATTCCAAGGGAAACGGGGCTTTGGACTCAAGCTATGGGATGTTGCCGAGAATGGGATGAGCATGATTCACATACCACATAGAAAGTATTTTTACCGAGCGGGTAAGTAGGACTCAAGCTATGGGGGCATACCGAGTTAGGGGACTTTCCACATAAACACATTCCCAACATTCACAAGCCCATAAATATAATCATAAGAATAATCGAAACATCATTTCATAAACACATCCAAATAGTCATAACATCCCAAATAAGTATAAGACAACGGGCAAGAGTCTAATATGTCTAACATAGCATCTACATAGATAGAGCGGGGCCTCGACACAATTCGGGCTCACCCTCAAGTCATAATGAAAGAAAGTATAGCAATACAAGGAAGAGGAAAGTAGATATTACCCTTGAACAAAGGGCTCACCACAAGCAATTAGCTTCAAGGAGATCACTCGTCGTTCAATGATAGATAGACGTCGTTCTCTAAATGGTTAGAAAATGTAGACAAAGAGTATGGGTTAGCACAATAAAGCACTAAGTATGTGGGTATGCAATGCATGTGCACATGATCCTATAACAACCTACATGACAAGGACACATACATAGAAGGGAATATAAGAAAGAACAATATACCAATATGCCATGATGACCATGATGCATGAAATGCCATAATGCTTATAGCACAGAGGGGATGAAACCATAAACAACATCCAAAGTCATGTGAGCTACAACATGAACTTGCCCGATGAGGCCTCCCATCAGATCGGAGAAGATTACTTGCCAAAGGTAATCTACACCACACCTTACGAGCCTACCATTTCGGTGTGATTGCCACCTTACTTATGGCTCAACCATTTTGAAAGGATTTGCATAACATATCATATCATATTATATCAAAGCATACCTTATGGGCCACCCATTTTGGTAGCAACCTATGTTGGCACATAGTTTTGGGAAAGAAGTGGGACCCTTGGGAAAAACCCACTTAGTACTCCAATCCTTTTCGGTACTAAGTCATCATCCCACAAGAATATATATACATATACATGTTTTTAAAATGGAAACTTGACACTTGAACATAAAATCATGCAATACTTGGGCTTAAATCCAAATCACTTCCATTACTCTTATGCATACTTAACAAGAGTCAAATACATTTCATAATCGTACTTCATGGGCTAAAAAGCCAAATACACTTTCATGTCAATCTTCATGCATAAGAGTAGCTCCATACTTGTCATGACTTGTAATATCATATTGGTGTAAACACCTATGTTGGTCAAAGAGCCATATCATAGATATTATGTGATCACATTCTTATCATAACCCATACTTGATCATAATCATAATCATAAACATGTTTGGGACTTAGCCCACATCAAAACTTGCATGAAATCCATGATCATGCATGCAAATGCCATGAATAACAATGAGAATAGCATGGGAACTAGAATTCATAATTTAAATTCCAATCAAGAGTAATCCATAAGAAATTCAAGTTAAATCAACACTTAAACCATTATTAAAGCACTACCCATGCATAGTTCAAGAATAAAGAGGACATGCATAACTTGACCTTCACCAAATCCATTGAACCTTCATAGAATTCAAAATTAAATCAACTTTAAACCACTTAGATTCTACAGCCCACAACTCATTTCATTTAAATACTTCAAAATTCAAAGAACCCAACATTTAAAGAAAGTTTAAAATCATAATTTAAAGAGGAGGGTTCTTGGGTCTTCAAGGATGAAAGGGGATCCATGAATCAATCCCACATATCTTGAAATTAGTCAAGAGAATTTGATGATTTTGTAACAAAGATGATTTTTCCCAAATTTCTTAAAGCTTTCATCAATCGAGGTCAAGAGGATTGAGAGAATTTTTGAATGGATTAAGGAGTGTTCGAATGAAAAGGGATAAGGGTTTGATTTAGGGGTATTAGGAGACCTTAGAAAGCCTAAACGGGGCATAGGATCTAATTGAATTATGAATTAACCATTAATTAAATAGACTAGATCACTGAACACAATGCTTCACGGAAGGCTGCCCGCTGCCGTACAAAGGTTCACGGGCCGTGAACCTGCCCGTGAGGCTTTACTTTGCCTCGACTTCGACTTGAACTCTCAGGGGACTTTATCGATTACTTCATAAGGGGCCTCACAGACCGTGTAGCTGCACACGGACCGTGTACTGGTCCATGGAGTATCACTTCGTCTGGAGTCCAGCCCCTAACCCTGACCAATTTTCTGGATCACTTCACGGGACCCTTCACATGCCGTGAAGGGTCACACAGACCGTGAGGTGGTTCGTGGGACCACATTCGGTCTATGGCTTGGCCTCCAACACCTAGGATAACACTGGACCAACCCACGAGAACCCCCATGGACCGTGGACCACTAAACGGTCCGTGGTCCCACCCTTAGACCGTATTCCGGAATCCTTTTCCAACATACTTCTAATTACGGGCAGTCTCACTGCAAGGGCCATAACTTTCACATAAGAACTCCGAATTGAGTGAAACCAGTTGTGTTGCGAAGATAACCCAAAGATCTTTAATTTGATAAATAGGATCCTACAAAGTTCATCCTGTACAAAAAGACATGACGTTTTTAAAATTCCACTTCCCAACCAGCCTTACAACTTCACCAAATAATCCTTTTTGAATTCGGCCACTTAAATACAACACATGGCTACCAAAATTCAACCACTACCAATTTAACACTAAACTTTACCAACCATTATGAAATTCAAAAAATTTTGGTTCGTTATATCATCTCCCCATTGGGAACATTCGTCCTTTAATGAGCTAAGACTACGACTTGAAGACAACAATCAAACAAAAGACATTTTCATCAAGACTCATAACGGATCATGCATCATTTCAAAAGTCATTCAAAACTCATGTAAAAACATCATTTAAATCATTTTTGTGCTCATGTATGCATGCAATATCATGAAACTCAAGAATTTAATCAATTAGGACCATAAAAGGATACATCCTAGTACCTTAGGCTTGAGTAGATTGGAAAAGGTAGGGATATCGCTCCATGTTGTCCAACTCCGCTTCCCACGTTGCACTCTCCACGTCTTGGTTCCTCCAAAGCACTTTGATTGAAGATATATCCTTGTTGTGAAGCCGCTTCACTTGTCTATCAAAAATTTCAACTGGTACCTCTTCATAGGTCAAATTATCCTCAACCGTCACACCCTCCAAAGGTGTAATGGCCTTAGTGTCACCAACCAACTTCCTCAACATAGACACATGGAATACCGGATGAATGGAGCTCATGTCTGAAGTCAAATCAAACCTATAAGCCACATTGCCAACCTGTTCCACAATCTCATAAGGTCCGACATATCGGGGGCTTAACATGATCTTTTTGCCAAAACACATGATGCCTTTCGTTGGGGACAATTTCTCATACACCCAATCACCAACATGAAATTCAAGATCCCTCTTCCTAATATCCTAATAAGACTTTTGGAAACTTTGAGTTGTCTTCAACTTTTCCCTAATCAACTTCACTTTTTCAATGGCCTCAATAACCAAATCCGAGCCTAACATGGCCGCCTCACCTTTTTTGAACCAACCAACCGGAGATCTATATCTCCTACCATACCAATTCTAGCATGGAAGCTATTGTTGTAAGAAAACTCAATGAGCAGTAGATGATCATCCAAATTTCATTTGAATTCCAACAACAAGTCCTCAATAGTTTTAATTGTTCTTTCGGCTTGCCCATCGGTCTGAGGGTGAAATGTGGTGCTCAACTTGACATTAGTCCCAAGTCCCTTTTGAAAAGACGTTCAAAAATGAGAAGTAAATTGAGTACCACGATCTGATATGATAGACATTGGCATACCATGCAATCTCACCAACTCTCAAATATACACCATAGTATACTCCTTGACACTATAGGTAGTCTTAACCGGTAAGAAGTGAGCCGACTTAGTCATCCTATCAACAACAACCCATAAAGAAATAAATTGTCTCCAAGTAGTGGGCAACCCAACCACAAAGTCCATGTTCACATCTTCCCATTTCCAAGTAGGAATTTCAATATCTTGTGTCAAACCACTGGGCCTCTGATGTTCCACTTTTACTTGTTGGCAATTAGGACATTCAAACAAAAACTTGGCTATACCCTTCTTCATACCATACCACACAAATTTAGGTTTCTTTTGAGTCGACTTAGTCAATGGAGATTCTATAGAGGAAAACCCTTCAACAAACCTTCTATAATAGATGGCCAAACCAAGGAATCTTCGAATATCCTAAAGAGTCAACGGTCTAGGCCAATCCTTCACCGCTTTGGTTTTCTTAGGATCAACCTTAATGTCATCACTGGAAACCACATGACAAGGAAAGTAACTTTTCCCAACAAAAACTTACACTTGCTAAACTTGGCATACAATTGTTTTTCCCTCAACGTTTGAAGCACAAACCTCAAGTGATCCATATGCTCTTTCTCACTACGGGAGTAAATCAAGATGTCATCGATGATGAATACCACAAAATTATCAGGGAAGGGTTTAAACACCCGATTCATAAGGTCCATAAACACCGCCGTAGAATTGGTTAACCCAAATAACATCACCACAAACTCAAAATGACCATAATTAGTCTGAAAGGCCATCTTAGGAATGTCACACTCCCTCACCTTTAATTCGTGATAACCCAAATGGAGATCTATTTTGGAGAAGTGCGTAGCTTCTTGAAGTTGGTCAAACAAATCATCAATTCTAGGCAACGGGTACCTATTATTAATGGTCGCCTTGTTCAATTGTCGATAGTCAAAACACATTTGGAGCGAGTCATTCTTCTTCCTCACAAACAACATGGGCGAACCTTAAGGTGAGATACTTGGCCTAATATATCCCTTTTCTAGCGAGTCTTTCAATTGATCTTTCCAGTCCTTCAATTTCGCTGGGGCCATATGATAAAGAGGAATAAAAATAGGTTGAGTATCCGGAAGGAGATCTATCCAAAACTCTATTTCCCTATCAGGAGAAATATCGGGCAAATCCTCGGGAAAGACATCAGGAAACTCATCAACCACCAAAAATAATTCAATCTTAGGTGACTCACCCACAACATCTATAACCCGTACAATATGATATATGCACCCCTTACAAATCATCTTCCCGACCTTGAGGTAGGAAATAAACTGACCCTTAACCACGGAATCACTACCCGTCCATTCAATCACTGGTTCATTAGGACCTTGAAAGTTAACTTGCCTAGTCCTACAATCAACCGAGGCATATGATGCATGCAACCAATCATCCCAACGATAATATCAAAATCATACATCTCAAGTTCAACAAGGTCATTGGGGTACACTTTGTGCAACACAAAGATAAGACAACCCCGATACACTTTCCGAGAAATAATAGACTCACTCACGAGAGCATACACTGAATAAGGTTTCCTTAGGGTTTTAGGACTCAAACAAAATTTAACAACGAATAGAGGAGTCACAAAAGTTAAATTTGCACCCGCATCAAGTAAAGCATAAGCATCAAAATCAATGATATTTAACATACCAATTATGACGTCCAAATTTTCCTCCACCTCTTGCCGGGCATGAAGAGCATAAAATCAATTGTTCCTAGAAGCACCACCAACTGGATCTTTTGGTAGCCCTTGACCACCGGGAGCCACTTGATCCTTCTTTGCACCCTTTGGATAGTCAGAAATCTTGTGGACTAAACCTCCACATCCAAAGCAAGCACTCAAAGCTCTCCTACAATCACCCACATGATGTTTACCACATTGACCACAAAGAGGAATTCGGGGACCACCCCCCACTTGTGCCTTAGGAGGAAGTACTCTTGGATTAGCAACCCTCATATTTGAACCTTGGCCTTCATGGATTCGGCCAAAACCACCATAACTCTTGGAGTTGGAGAACCCACCATAAAACTGGTCCCTCTTAGCTTCGTTAAACCTCTCTCCGTAAGCTTTTCACCTTCAATTTGCTCGGCACAAGTCATGCTCCTAGAGATTTCCATGTCACGGATGAGCATAGCGGTTCGGCACTCCTTTACCACCAAGTTAGAAACTCCCGAAATAAACTTATGCATTCTTGCACGGGGGTTGGATAAAAGCATGGGAGCATATTTTGAAAGCTTAGTAAATATAAGAGCATAATCCCTAATGGTCATACCACCTTGTCGAAGATTGATGAACTCAGTCATTTTAGTTTCTCTATGCTCAAGAGGAAAGAATCAATCAAGGAAGACCATTTTGAACTCTTCCCACCCAACCTTGACATCAACCATCCTCTCATTTAGCCATTGTTTATACCAAACTTGGGCCTCATCATTCAATTTATATGCGGCCAACTCGTCTTTCTCTTTTGAACTCACACCCATTATAGTCAATACTTTAGTGAGTACACATCCCAAATAAGCATAATACAACATGCAAGAGTCTAACATGTCCAACATAGCTCTACATAGATAGAGCGGAGCCTCGACGTAATCAGGGGTCACTCTCAAGTCATAAAGAAAGAAAGTAAATCAATACAAGGAAAAGGAAAATAGATATTGCCCTTGAACAAAGGGCCCACCATAAGCAATTAGCTTCAAGGAGATCACTCGTCGTTCATTGGTAGATAGAGATCGTCACCGGTCCCTACATGGTTAGAACATATAGACAATAAGTATGGGTAAGCACAATAAAGCACTAAGTATACGGTTATGCAAATGTGTGTGCACACGATGCTGTAACAACCTAAATGACAAGGGCACATACATAGAAGGGAATATAAGAAATAACAATATACCAATATGTCATGATGACCATGATGCATGAAAATACATAATGCTTATAGTATAAAGGGCATGGAACCATAACTGACATCCAAAATCATGTGAGCTACAATATGAACTTGCTCGATGACGCCTCTTATCGGATCAGAGAAGATTACTTGCCAAAGGTAATCTACACCACCCCTTGCGGGCCTCCCATTTAGGTGTAATGGCCATCTTTCTTACAGCCCGACCATTTCGGAAGGATTTAAATAACATATCATATCATATCATATCAAAGCATGCCTTACAGGCTTCCCATTTCAGTAGCAACCTATGTTGGCACATAGTATTGGGAAAGGAGTGGGACCATTGGGGATAGCCCACTTGCTTCTCCAATCCTTCTCGGTACTAAGTCATCATCCCACAAAAATACATATATATATACATGCTTTTAAAATGGTAACTTGACACTTGAACATCAAATCATGCAATACATGGGCTTAAAACCAAATCACTTCTATTACTCTTATGCATACTTAAAAAGAGTCAAATATATTTCATAATCGTACTTCATGGGCTAAAAAGCAAAATATACTTTCATGTCAAACTTCATGCATAAGAGTAGGTCCATACTTTTCATAACTTTTCATACTATATTGGTGTAAACACCCTTGTTGGTCAAAGAGCCATATCATAGAAATTATGTGATCACATTTTTGTCATAACCCATACTTGTTCAAAATCACAATCATAAACTTGTTTGGTCCTTAGCTTACATCAAAACCTTCATGAAATCCATGATCATACATGCAAATGCCATGAATGACAATAATAATAGCATGGGCACTAGAATTCTTACTTTAAATTCCAATCAAGAGTAATCCATAAGAAATTCAAGTTAAATCATCACTTAAACCATCATTAAATCACTACCCATGCATAGTTCAAGAATAAAGAGGACATGCATAACTTGAACTTTATCAAATTTATTGAACCTTCATAGAATTCAAACTTAAATCAACTTTAAACCACCTAGATTCTACAACCCACAACTCAATTCAATTAAATACTTCAAAATTCAAAGAACCCAACATTTAAAGAAAGCTTAAAATCATAATTTAAAGAAGAGGTTTCTTGTGTCTTAATGGATGAAAGGGAATCCATGAATCAATCCCACTTACCTTGAAATTAGTCAAGAGAATTGGATGATTTCGCAACAAAGATGATTTTCTCCAAATTTCTTCAAGCTTTCATCAATGGAGGTCAAGAGGATTGAGAGAATTTTGGAATGAATTGAGGAGTGTTAGAATGGATGAAAAGGGATTAGGGTTTGATTTAGGGGTATTAGGAGACCATAGAAAGGCTAAAAGGGGCATAGGATCTAATTAAATTATGAATTAACCATTAATGAAACGGACTAGGTCACTGAACACAGTGCTTCACGGAAGGCTAACAATGGCCGTACAAAGGTTCATGGGCCATGAACCTACCTGTGAGGCTTCACTTGGCCTCAACTTTGGCTTGAACTCTCGATGGAATTTCTGGATCACTTCACGAGGGGCCTCATGGACCGTGTTGTTGCACATGGACTTTGTACTTGTCCGTGGAGCATCACTTGGTTCGGAGTCCAGCCCCAAACCTTGACCAACTTTCAGGATCACTTCACGGGACCCCTCACGGGCCGTGAAGGGTCACATGGACCGTAAGGTGGTCCATGGTGGTCCATGGGACCATACTTTGTTCATGGCTTGGCGTCTAAAGCCTAGGAACACACTGGACCAACCCACGAGCACCTCCACGGACTATGGTCCCACCTTAGACCCTATTCCGGAACACGTTTCCAGCATACTTCTAACTACTAGCAAACTCACTGCAAGGGCCATAACTTTCACATAAAAACTCTGAATTAAGTGAAACTAGTTGTGTTACAAATATAACTCAATGAGCTTTGATTTGATATATAGCCGCCCAGACAGTTCATCCCATACAAAAAGATATGATGTTTTAAAAGTCCACTACCCAAGTGGCCTTACAACTTCACCAAACAATCCTTTTTGAATCCGGACACTTAAATACTACCCATGGCTACAAAAATTCAATCACGACCAGTTTAACACTAACCTTGACCAACTACTACGAAGTTCAAAATTTTTTGGGTCGTTACACTATCATTGGTGAGTCTATTGTTTCCTAAAAGGTTTTTGGTGTTGTCCTATTGCAGTCTTGTAAAAAGTCCTTCCATGTGATCTTATAGAACTTGAGATGTTTGTTTCACGACATGAGAGTAGGGTCTAGATGTGACATGGCGAAGGAGAACTCGAGAGTCCTCGATCAAGCCATATTAGAATCATCACACACATCATCAGTTCAGAAGCACGCAAAAGTAAGAAATAACACATAAGTCTAAGGTATATCAGGGCTTTGGACTCAAGCTATGGGGATGTTACCGAGAATGGGATTAGCATGAACCACATAGCACATAACAATTATGTTCTAAGGGGCGGGTAAGTATGACTCAAGCTATGGGGGCAAGTAGGGTTAGGAACTTTCCACATAAGCACATTCCTAATCCAATGTATCATAATGACATCAGTGGAAACGAAAGCATAACATAAGATACTATCACTTAACATAGATAGTCATATCATTGTAATTAACACATTACATAATATACAATAGAGTTCGATATGTCTAACAATGCCTCTACATAAGATGAGATGGGGCCTCAACGTGGGCTCACCCTCAAGTCATAACATAAAGGAACATAAACTAAAGGCATAAGGTAAATGAAATTGGGTATTACCTTTGGAGTATGGGGCTCACCATAAGCAACACTTCAAAGTCTTCACTAGACGTCTAACGGTTAAAGGAAATCATCTCTGGTCCCTACATGGTTAGAAAATGTAGATAAAGAGTATGGGTTAGCACATATAATGCATTAAGTATACGGGTATGCCATGCACTTGCACATGGTCCTATAAGAAGACTAGATGATAAGGGAACACATGCTACAGGGAGGAGAGTACATTGTGAAAGGAATTTATGTCATAACAATATGTCATGCCATGTCGTGATGCATGAAGTGCAAAGCTACATATCATTGTGGGGATGTGACCTCAACTGACAACATGAGAGACCAAGCGAGCTACTACTAGGAATTGGACTACTTTCTAGGTAGATCCCTAGACAACCCTTAAGCAAGGGGATACATAACAAGTCAATCCCATCTAAGGAGATAACCCATGGTGGCACATTGTTTGACGGAAAGGAGTATGGACCCTTGGAGATAGTCCACTGTGACTCCTATCCCTCGGTGCTAAGTCTCATCCTACAGGAATACATATACATATAAATGACTTCAAAATAGAGATTTTAATTTTTGTTCAAAACAATACATAAATGGGCTATAAGCCAAATCATGATTCAAGTCTTTCCATACTTAGGCTCAAAGCCAAACAAGAGTTTCAAAAATCAATGCAATAGGAGTAGCTCATCTACATAGCATATTATATCATGCCTTATCATAACATAACATATCATATCATAATGGTGTAAACACCCATAATTGCTCAAAGAGCCATAAAATAGACTTTATGTGATCACCTTTAGTCATTTCCATATCATATCATAACATGAGGGCCAAGCCCTTATCAAGAATTTCATCATAACAAGATTTTCATGATCATGAATGCAATGCATGGATGATCAAGAGTAGCATGGGTATGGGATATCATCATTTAAATTATCAATACAAGAAGTTCATATCGAAAGCATAATGAAATCATCAATTTAAAGAAAAATTATTAATACCTATACTTGAATTGAAGAACAAAGGGGATATGCATTTCTGAATAATCATGAAATCAATGGAAATCATCAATTTGGGGATTAATCCACTTTGAAATTAATAACTTAACACATCCCACACATCAATTTCAAGTAAATCATTCATAATCTTAAAGTCTCATTTGAAAAAGAAATCAAAATTGATCAAATTAAAGGAAAAGGTTTTTGGGTCTTCAGGTTAAAACAGAAACCATGAATCAAGCTCACATACCTTAATTACTCAAGAAGAATAAGAAGAATCTAAAGAAGAATCAAGTTTTCTCCAAATTTCCAAGATTGTCTTCAATGGAGGTTGAGAGAAAATTCGAAGAGACTTTAGAGTTTGAACGAATTAGAAGTGATTAGGGTTCAATTTATGAGTTTTAGAAAGTTTAGAAAGACTAAAATAGCCCTAGAATCAATTAAAATTAAAATTTAACCATTAATAAAATGGAGAAAAATAACTGGGAACTGGAGACGTAGAACCGTTACATGGACCGTACAACAACCCACGATTTGAGAACTCGACCGCATGGCTACACTTGGTCACGACCCTGGACTAGGAAATCCTGGGAACTTTCTGTACCACTCCACGGGCTGGCTCACAGGTCGTGAGGCATTACACGGACCGTGAATTGTTCTGTGGAGCCTCACTTAGCTCGGAATCCTGGGGTCCAAGCAAGTCTCTGAACCACTCTACGAGTTCCCTCATGAATCGTGAGGCATCACATGGACCGTGAAATGGTCCGTGAAGCCTCACTTGGTTCTGGGCCCTGGTCCATCACCTAGATCACACTGTTGATCACACCATGGACGGGCTCACAGGCTGCGAACCCCTACACGGTCTGTGGTCCTTCCGTGTGGCCCTGGATTAACAAAATTTATCCCTTCCTTTCCAAAATGTTTTCGTACACAAAAAGTCTTACCTCAAATGCCATAACATCCACATCCGAACTCCTATTTGAGTGTAACCAATTGCGTTGTGAAGATAGCTCAAATATCTTTACTTCGATTGGTCGTGGCCCACACAGTTCATCTCGTACCAAAAGGTATGACCATTCAAATTCAACCTTGCTACACAACATCATGCAAAACTCAACCAATGTGATTCCTTTGAACATGGCCACATAAGTACGACCCACGATGGCCACTAGCCATCCAAAGCAGGTTCAAAAAAGACCTTGATCAACCACTATGAAGTTCAAAAATTTTTGGGTCATTACATCATCTCCCTCTTGCGAACATTTATCCTCGAATGGCCTAGAGCAAGGCTTGAAATATTCAATCAAGCAAGTGACATTCAACACAAACCATAACGGATCATGCATCAATTCAAAAACCATTTAAAACTTATGTCAAGACATATTTCAAATCATTTTCATGCTCATGTGTGCATGCAATGTGATGAAATTCAAGAATGAAAGAATTAGGACCACTAGAACAGATAGAACCTAGTACCTTAGGCTTGAGTAGATTAGCAAATATAAAGGTATTACTTTATCATGTCCGACTCTGCTTCCCACGGAGCTCTCTCGACTTGTTGGTTTCTTTAAAGTACCTTGACTGAATCCACCTCCTTGTTGTGAAGTCGCTTGACTTACCTATCCATGATCTCAATCAGCGCCTTTTTATATGTCAAATTCTCTTCAACCGTCACACCCTCCAAAGGTGTAATCGCCTTAGGGTCACCAATCAATTTCCTCAACATCGAAACATGGAAAAATGGATGAATAGAACTCATCTCCAAAGGCAAATCAAACCTATAGGCCACATTGCTAATTCGTTCAACCACCTCATATGGTCTGACCTGCCAAGGGCTTAACTTTCCCTCTTTGCCAAAATGCATAATGCTTTTCATAGAAGATACCTTAACATAAACCCAATCACACACATGAAATTCGAAATCTCCCTTTCTAATATCCGAATAGGACTTTTGCCTACTTTGAGCCATCTTCAACCTCTCCATAATTAACTTCACCTTCTCTATAGCGTCAACAACCAAGTCGGGGCCTATCAAGGCCATCTCACCTATTTCAAACCACCCCATCGAGGACCTACACCTCCTACCATATAATGCTTCGAAAGTAGCCATATCGATGCTAGCATAGAAACTATTATTGTAGGCAAACTCGATAAGCAGTAAATGATCATCCCAATTTTCCTTGACCTATAATACAAAAGACCTTAACATGTCCTTTAAGGTTTTAATTTTCCTCTTGGCTTGTCCATCGGTTTGGGGATAAAATGCGGTTCTCAATTTAATTCTAGTGCCAAGTCCCTTCTGAAATGATCTCCAAAAATGAGAAGTAAATTGGATACCACGGTCTAATAGGATAGACCTCGGTACACCATGCAATCTCACCAATTCCCGAATATATAATTTAGCATAATCCTCGGCACTATAAGTAGTCTTGACCGGTAAGAAGTGAGTCGACTTAGTCATTCTGTCAACAACAACCCATATTCATATCTTTCACTTCCAAGCAGAGATATCTATATCTTGGGCCAACTCGTCGGGCCTTTGGTGTTCCACCTTCACTTGTTGGCAATTCAGATATTCCGACATAAAATTGGTTGTCCTTCTTCATGTCATGCCACCAATACACTTCCCTTAGGTCCCGATGCATATTAGTAGACCCTGGATGAATTGAATATTGGGAATTATGAGCCTCACCCATGATAACCTCCCTTAGGTCGTTGACATTCAGAACACATAATAAGTCTTAAAATCGTAGCACGCTATCTCCCCCTTGGGAGAAAACCTCAATCTTCCCCTCGGCAACCTACTTCTTTAACTCAATCAAGCAAGGGTCTAATCTTATTTTGCCTTAACATCGACCACCATCGAAGACTCGAATCCTCTTTGAATAAGAATTCCACCCTCTTCTGATTTTGTCAACCTAACAGCGAATCTAGCCAAATGGTGTATGTCCCTTACTATCTCCTTTTTCTGTCATGACCCGGATAATGGGGCATAGACGTTACATGGCAAAGGAGAACCCAAAAGTCCTCGATCAAGCCATCATATAATCATCACACACATCATCGGTTTGGAAGCCTGGAAACGTAAACACATAACACATAATTCTAGGGGAAATGGGGCTTTCGACTCAAGTTATGAGGATGTTGTCGGGAATGGGATTAGCATGAATCACATAGCACATAGCAAGTATTTCTAAGGGGTGAGTAAGTAGGACTCAAGATATGGGGGCACACTGGGATTATGGGACTTTTCACATAAGCACATAATCAACACACAATCCAAACATCATGTCATAAGCATAATCAATACCATTTCCCGAACAAAAACTTACAAATCATAATGTCTGAATGGTCATAATATCCAACAAATACAATCCAACGTACAAGAGTTTAATTTGTCTAATAAGCCTCTATATAAGATAAGAGGGTCCTCGACATAGTTAGAGGCTCACCCTCAATACATAAGTAAAGAAAAGTAAAACAACACTAGGTAGATAGAAAGTGGGTATTGCCCTTGAACAAAATGGCTCATCACAAGCAAATATCTTCAAGAGAATTACTCATCGTGCAAAGGTAGATAGAGGTCGTCTCCGGTACCTACATGGTTAGAACATGTAGACAAGAGTATGGGTTAGCACAATAAAACACTAAGTATGCGGGCATGCAA
>JBCEWC010009471.1:0-18701 GCA_038996855.1 Solanum aculeatissimum
CTTAGACCAATCTTCTTCCCCAATTTCTACAAGCTAGCTTCAATGGAGGTCAAGAGAGCCTTATGATTTCAAGAGAGTGTGTAGGAGAGTTCTAATGGATGAAATAGGGTTTGGGGGATGATTAAGGGGCTTAGGATATCTTAAGGGACTAAAAGGGGGCTTAGGGAAATATTAAATCACGAAAATACCATTAATAAACCAAAACTTTTCACTGAACACAACACCTAAACGGAAGCTACAGTGCCGTAAAATGGTCACACGGACCGTTCAAGTGACCGTCAAGTTGTACTTAGCCAAACTTTCCATGAAACTCTCGGAGGACATTTTGTTACATTTAACAGACCACCAAATGGTCCGTTCAACTTGAGACACCCCGTGACACACTCCGTCTGACCTCCCTTAACTCCAAAAATAACAGCCATGACATGGCTTAGCCACTGCCTCACTTAACGAGGCAGTGAACGGGTCGTTAAATGCCAAACGACCCGTTAAGGGTCCTGTCAAACCATACATAGATTTGGGGTGGTTCCAAGCCATCCCAAGCTCAATGGAACATCACAGGACACCCTAGATGGACCGTTCAAAGTTTAACGGTCCGTGTCAATGTCCTTGGCCATTGTTTTGAGCCTATCTCCAATGGCTTCCGAATTTTAGACAGTCTCACTGTTTGGGCCATATTTACCTCGTCCGATACCTAAATTGAGTGAAACCACTTGTGTTGAAAATCTAACTCAAAGAGATTGAATTTTATATGTGGTAGATCATATGGTTAATTCCACATCAAATGTTATGACTATTTGAAGTTGACTGTCAAAACTGTCCCTCTAGGCCACTTTCTAGCCCAATTTGCATTCGGCCACTTAAACTCGACCCGTGGCTACAAAAACTCAACCATGGCTTGTATTAGATCATAGAATGCCAACCATAAGTGGATTTCAAAAATTTTTGGGTTGTTACAAGTTGTTAATAAAATGCCAATAGAACCCCGCGTGGCCCAGAAAGTTTTTTACTCTTTTGACAAAGATGGGTGGAGGAAGCTTTTAAATTACCTCCACCTTAGATCTTTCTATTTCAATGCGTTTGCTAGAAATTTTGTGCCCCAATATAATTCTTTCCTTCACCATAAAGTGACACTTTTCCCAATTTAGAACTAGATGACATTCTTCGCATATGTAGAGTACTGCATGCAAATTCCATAAGAAGTCTTAAAATGAGTCACCCACCACACTGAAGTCATCCATGAATACCTTAATCATGTCTTCCACCATGTTTGAGAAGATGGACATCATGCATCTCTGGAATGTTGCTGGAGCAATGCATAACCCAAATGGCATTTTTTAATGCAAAGATGCCATAGGGACAAGTGAATGTGGTTTTCTCTAGGTATTCTGGAGTGATAAAGATCTGATTGTAGCCTGAGTAACCTTTAAGAAAGCAGTACCAACTCTTTCCTACCAAACGGTCTAACATTTGATCCATGAATGGCATAAGGAAGTGATCCTTATTGGTCGATGCATTGAGCTTCCTGTAGTCCATACACACCCTTCATCCTGTGACTGGTTGCATGGGGATCAATTGGTTGCTAGCATTTGGGACCACAGTGATGCCTCCCTTCTTTGGAACACACTGGATTGGGCTTATCCATTCACTATCTGCTATTAGGTATATTGCACCTGCGTCCAATAACTTGATAATTTCTTTGCACATGACTTTTTGCATGGGTGGGTTGAGGTGCCTTTGATGTTCAACACTTTGCTTGTAGCCGTTGACTAGTTGGATTTTATGAGTTCATACCCCAGGTGGAATACCAATGATATCTGTGATTGTCCATCCGATAACCTTTTTGAACTGTTTGAGCACCACGATTAATGCATTAACCTGTTCATCCATCAGTTTAGCTGCAACTATGATGGGAAATATGTTGTCAGTGCCCAAAAATACATATCTCAAATGGGTTGGAAGGACCTTCAATTCTAACACTGGTGGCTCCTCTATGGATGGTTTCACAAGTAGCGACTCTTAATTTTTCAAGTCCAATTCCAGCTTGGCTTGACATCTAAGGAGACTAGATACTCCGAGAGCTTTCACTGTCTCCTCATAGTCTTTGATGCCATCACTTTCAAAATTCATTAGTACTGCTTCCAAGGTGTTATCACCCAACCTCTCTTCAATCAACACTTTTAGTTCCTCCTCATTTCCGCATGGTTCAGATCGGTCTAAACCATTCTTCGTTATGCTTGAACACTAAACTAAAACAAAAGCAAAAAAAATGTAACATGAGAGGGATAAGGGTTAATCCCCAAATTATTTGAACTAAACAAGTCTAGCCCTATTCCCTGACAACGGCGCCAAAATATTTAATGTCGCTCAAGCTACACCTCCTTTTAAGGTCAAAATGGTATCAAGTAAATAACATAACGGAAGTTAGGGTCGAATTCCACAGGGAATATGGTAAAGTCCAAAATAGTTCAATTGTAAAGTGGGGTGATTTACCTACTTATCTCCCAAGAAAGGGGGGAGGGGTTTGCAATAAGTAAAATAAACCTCGACTAATGCAAGTGTTACAAAATCAGTAGAAGAGCTAACTAGGGTGATGTGTTCCCCATGAGTCCCTAATTTAGTATTATCAGATAATTGTGATCTTTTCCAGTATGAAGATGTAGGATGGTAAGTTCAGTTTACCTAAACCCTTGATCCGACGTAGAGGTAAATTTCACTACAGAATTTGATCTATCTCCATAGTGTGACATTACTGAGCCTTACCTATTGTCCCAATACAATTGCCCCTTGATCTAGTTTGGTTAATTAGACGAGAACAACTCAATCAAATCTTGTTAATTATCCTCTTTTTCTATTCATTACCTCCTTGATTCGACAAGTAATACTAGGCGGGTTCTAACATTGACCTTTCATTAAAAAGCAATTAAAGTGAAGAGTAATAAATAATACATTCGTACACACCTTCCAAGAAATACAAATTATTCGATTTTACCTTATTTGTTCTTCACAGTTCCCACAACCCTAGTTATGGATTTAGCTAATCATAATTGGTGTAGATGCAAGAATCATGATATGGATAGCATAATTGAGCACTTACACAAAGGAATTGATGAATAAGAAATCCAACTCTTCAATTGAAAGAAAAATATAAATCAAGATACAAAAGTTGTTTTTATTTTTCTAAGATTACTAAAAACTCTAAACTAGTACGAGCTATCTGGAAACTTAATGAAAAATAACCTAAAAACCTATTTATAATGTCTAAAATACAAAACCAAATCAGATTAGCAAAACTATGTCGGCATATTCTAAGGGCAAGTCTACGACTCGTACTCCACTTCACGGCTCGTATGTCGAGGTTTCATGGACTTCAACTGGAACTTGGAGATGTTTTCTATGAGACCCATCTTCAGGCTTTATAAGATTCTACGACCTGTGGAGGGTTTCGTCTGATGGACTTTCAACAGTTCTCCACTTTCTGATCTTCAGGGCAAGATTGCAATCTACGACTCATGAAATAATCTACGGCTCATCTGTATCTCTCGTAGAGTCTTATTCAACAAATCACCCTTCACTAAAAATTGCTATGAACCCCTTTTACAGCCCGTGAACTATTCCACGACCCATAAAGGGTTATGTGGATCACCAAAAATTTCTATGTCAACACTCTTCTCCCAAAAATCATGCCAACACTATAAACTTGCAAAACAAGCACAAAAACACATCAAATCTACTAACATCACTTTGAGAACACACAAAATTCCAAGTTTTATGCGTCAAAGGTGTTGTATTTCAGTAATACATCAACGGTGCAATACATAAATATATCCATATTTTTAGTAGTCATCAATGAAGGTCACAAAATACTCATACCTATCTCTGGCTTGTATGCTCATCGGGCGACACAAATAAGAATGAATTAACTCTAATTTACAATTGTCTTTATTTTCTTTTGAGGGGAAACGTCTCTTAGTCATTTTTCCTTCCAAACAAGATTCACATGTTGGTAGTGCTTCCACTTTTAATGTACCTAAAGTTCCATCTAGAACCAACCTTTAAATCCTATCCAGATTTATATGACATAGACGCAAGTGTCATAAATAAGTCTCATTAAATTCATAAGAACACTTTCTTTTACTTCAAAGATTGAAATGATTCAATTCTTTAGTTTGTTGTAGTTCTGGAGAGACACTAATAATAAAGTGACCATCAATCAATGAACTCGCAGAGATAACATATTTATTATAACTAATAACACAACTATTATAAAAAAATAAACATAAAAACCATCTCTCTGCACTTTAGAAAGTGAAATCAAATTTCTTCCAACATCAGGTGCATATAATGCATCTTTTAAAATTAAATCTCTACCACTACTAAATGAAGTACTAAGATTTTCTAATGCTAAAGATAGAGCTACTGAGTCAATTTCTTGAAAAATACTAACTTTATCTCTAATCAACTTATGCGTTTCTTGAAATCCTTGCAAAGTAGTGCAGATGTGATCAATGACTCTTGAATCTACACACCATGAAGTGGTAATAACAGTCACTAAACATGTTTCAACTACAAGTGAGTATAAGTTACCTGAGTTGTTGTTCTGCTTAACTAAGAGAATTGGACCCTGAGCCTTCTAATGACCTAGTATCTTGCAATGAAAACACTTGCCCTTAGTCTTTTTCATGCCTCTAGTTGAAGGTGCAACTACCTTAGGTTTTTGAGTGTTTTTCTTCTTCTATCCACCTTTCGACTTAGAAGTAGAACCTTCCTCAACATATAATATCATAGATGGTACCTATTTTCTGATAATCATCTCTGTCGCCTATAATTCATTCAATAATTGCTCCAAAGATAGACTCATCTTATTCATATTATAGATCAGGCAAAATTATTAAAAGTTTTCTGGAAGAGATTGTAATATCATCTCAACTTGAGATTTATTATCAATTTCAACCCCTAAGACCTCTAGTTCATTCAAAAGACTTATCATCTTCAGAAAATAGTGTCTAACAAGAGTACCTTTAGCCATCTTAGTATTCATGAGATCTCTCATGGTAGTTTTCTTAGCTGAGTGACTCTGGTCCCCAAAGATTTTTTTAAGAGTCTAAAAAATCTCAAAAGCAGACAACATAGCTTGATTCTGATGTTGCGGTACATTTGACATTTAAGCCAGAATGTAACATCATGCCATCTTATCAGGTTTTAATGGACACTTTTCATGGAGTACAAATTTGTACTCTTCGATAGTTAACAAAATTTCAAGATTTCTTCTCCAATCAACATAATTAGGACCCTCAAGTTTATTTTGACTCAAAATAGTGACAATGGGGTTAAAAGGAGACATGCTGAATCCGAGATTGAGAAAATTGTTACTATAGATCAATCATACAATAATATAATCATTGAATAATCAAATTCAAACTCATCACATATATATACATCCACGCATCTTGAACAACCATTCGTTGGGATTGGAGTACTCCTCATACAATATACATGTGTAATGACTGACTATTCACTCCATAAACTTATACATACCTAACTCAGTTGGAGAGTTTACTGTTAGTTTAAGACAAGTGAAAATAACAAACCATAGTTACATTGATCTAATCATATATTACTCAATTTAGGAGAGTTAATACAAATTATCAAACTAGCGATTAATACGTAATAACTTGTATTGAATTCATCCATTAGGGAGGAAGGTCTAAGCCAACACATAAATTTAATACTTCATTACTATTAAATCTTGATAATTATAGGGAATAAATCCTTATTACCATGTAAACAAAATCTATTTTCAAATCTTACAAAAAATATTCTAGAAAAAAAATTAAAGTAACAAGGACTTCATTTCATGCTATGCACCAAACCATGCATATACAAGTAGTTACATGCACATATATGATGTGCTGCAAAAATACAACACTTTTAATGCTTAAAACTTAGAATTTTATGTGTTCTCAAAGTGATGTTAGTGGGTTTGATATGTTTTTATGTTTAGTTTGCAAGATTACTGGATTCGACATGATTTTGGGTAAAGTGCTTCAGACTTGCAGTTTTTGGTGATTTGTGGACAACTATATGGGTTGTGGTTCATTCCACAAGCCGTAGGTTGGTTTCGTGAGTGAGATCCAGTGAATGGATAATTTTTAGAAGTTGCATCCATGGACTGTTAGATGAGCCGTAGAATATTTCACGAGTCGTGGATTGGTGTTATGCCTGGAGGATCAAATTTTAGTGATTTTTTCAGAGAAGTTGTCAGACGAAACCCTTCACAGGCCGTAAGTCAAAGGAAGACCCATAAAAATGTCTCATAGAATTGAAGTCTGCTATTGAATATTGAAAGTACAAAGCCTAGGTACAGGTCGTGGTTCCTTATACAACCCGTAACCCAGTCTGTAGAAGTTGCCGAATCCAGTTTTCCTATTTCATTTTGGATTTATATTTTAGTTGTTATAAATAGGTTTTTAGGTTCTTTAGAAGAGAGGACGTACCATATATAGAAAAATAGTAGAGAGACACATGAAAGGAGAGAGAAATACTTTGAGAACTCATAGTTTGTGATTATTACATTGTGATTTCTTGTGGAGAATTTGGATTTCTTGTTTTTAAATTCATCATTGTAAATGTTTAATTATGTTATTCTTTAACATTATTTCTTCCTCTATAATGATCATGCAATGATAAATCCATAACTAGGGTTGTGGAAATCATGAAGAACTAACAAGGTAAAGCCAAATAATTCGTAATTCTTGAAAAATGTGCATGCATGTATTAATTATGCCATTCAATGTGAATGCTTTTAAATGGTGGTCAATGTTAGAACTTGTCCTGATTCTTATCGACTAGATCAATATGGTAAGGAATGGAAAAATAGGCTAGTTAACAAGATTCGATATGATCCCTCTTGTCTAATCAACCAAACTGGTTCAAGGGGAGGTTGTATTGGAACAAAAGGTGTGGGTTAGTAATGTCACATTGCGGGGGTGGATTAAATCATGTAGTGAAATTTACCTCTCGCCTGGATCAAAAGGTTTGGTAAACTTAACTTACTAATCTGCATGCTACACACTAGAAAAGATTATGATTATCTGGTGATACTAAGTTAGGAATTCATGGGGAACACAATACCCTAGTTACTTCTCCCACTTATTTCACAACACTTGCTTCTAGTTTTGGTTTACTTACAATAATTATAAAATCCCCCACCTTTTGGGAGATAAGTAGGTTAATTCAACTCAAATTACTTGTAATTACTCTAGGTCTAACCATATTCCCTACGTGATTGACCTTAACCTTGATTAGGTTATATATTTTAACAATGACCGCTTATCCTCTAAGTGGATGTGTAGTTTGGGCGATATCAATATTTTAGCACTGTTGTCGGAGAATACAGCTTTAGACTAGTTTAATTTGGGTAATTAGTAAATTAACTCTTATTTTCTTTATTTTATATTTCTTGTAGTTTTTGTTCTATTTCAGCGTACAGGTGTACTGCATGCCAAACACTCGTAGTCGAGGCAATCCCTCGACTTTGTTTGACCCTGAGATCTAGACAACACTAAGAAGAATGACCCAAAACAATACGAACAATGCTACAAATGTTGCGATAAATGCAGCATAAAATTAGAATAATAATGACACACCACTACTTGAGGGTGTGAATCCACCACCACAGGATCTTCAAGCTGCGACTAACACGTGGAATCAATACAGGCTTGACCCTATGGCGGTGTATGTCACTGGAGCTATTGTGTTTCCTCCTTTATCGGATGTCACAAATTTTTTCATCTCAAGTGGGTTACTTCAAATGCTGCAAAATAGAAGATTGTTCACGAGCTTACTATTAGAGGATCTGCATAACTATATACACAATGACGTCTTTGTCTGCAAGAGCCTGATGGGGAACCAAAATCTATCCATGGATGTCTTTGGGCTCCATGTCTTCCCATTATCTCTAATAAGAGATGTGAAAATATGGTTATCCAAGCTCCCACAAAGTTCAATCATAGCTGGGCGGAAATGCAGAAGGCCTTTTTGGAAAAGTTTTTTCCAAGGTAAAAAAAACTGAAGCTGAAGGATCAGATAAAAAACTTTAAGCAGTTGCCTGGTGATTCGATCAACACTATGTGGGAGAGGTTTACAAAGTGCCTGAGGAGTGTCCCTAACCACAAGATCGTGGATGATGCCTTGGTGGAAATCTTCTATAGAGACTTAGATGAAAATGGCCAAGCTATGGATGACAATATCATGGGAGGCTCATTTTTAGATTGTCCATTCCCGGTTATAGCTGAACGGTTAGAGAGAGTGGTTAAGACAAACCATGCATGGGGAAAAGAGATAAGTTGAAGACTAAAAGCTCTTTCTTGGTTAGTACTAATTCAACACAGTCACAAATAAAAGAGAAGGTGATGCAAGAGTCGGCTCAGATTAGTACTAATATGGGGTTGTTGATAAAACAGAGTCGAGCGTGTGAATGTAGCCAATAATCAGCTTTCACAAACACCTATGTACGAGGAGTCTTACTATAAGGAGGACACTTGCTTTATCACTGATCAGACGTGAGGTTGTTTGACCAACGCCCAAGGTTACAATCCAAATTATTGGCGCTAAGGTCAAGAAAACCAAGGTTGGAACTTCAGTAGAGACAATGCTTTTAGAGATAACAACTGAGGTGGCTACTATGATAGGAATAGGGGCCAGGACAAAGATGCTGATTGGGGTCATATAGATAGTTACATGAATGAAGCATATGTTCCATCACACATGATGCAATCGTGACTCTAGAGCTAGTTTTTTGTGGATTGAGAAGATGTTTAATTGACTATTGAAGAAAGCCAATGCTTAGGATGAGACCTTAAAAGAGATGAAATCTGACATCTCTAGAATTAATCAGAACATCAAGTCTCATTCTATTGCTATCAAGTAGCTTGAGAAATACTTCAATCAGATGATGACTCAGTTGAACTAGCGCCAGAAAGGTACATTGCCTAGTTACACTGTGCAGAATCCAAAGAATGCGAGGTAGTGTATGGCAGTGATGATACATAGTGGAAGTAGACCATTGACCCACTGATGCCAGTTCAAGAGGATGAGGTGCATGAGGAGATGGTTGAAAACATTGATGCAGAAACTGGAGATGCTAGTGTCAAAGATAGGATAAGAGATGAGGTAGTGACACCATAGAAATTGAAACCCATACCTAGACCTCCCCCTCTTTTCCCTTAGAGACTCAAAAAGAAAGAGGAGGAAGGTAAGTTTCAGCACTTCATCTTCATGTTGAAGCAACTTACAATCAACATCCCTCTTCTTGAGGAATTGGAGAAGATGCCCGGGTATGCAAAGTTCTTGAAGGAATTATTGACCAAAAAAAGAACGATGAGCCAAAGGCTGTCCCAAGATCTTCAGCATTGTAGTGCTATTGCAACAAGGTCCTTGATGAAAAAGAAAGAAGACCCTAGAGAATTCACCATACCATGCACCATTTGAGATGATGAATTTGCAAAGGCATTATGTGACTTAGGTGCCAATATCAATTTAATACCTCTGGTTTCAAGAAGCTAGGCTTGGGAGACCCTATTCCGATGAACATACAGTTTTTTATGGCTAATAGAATGGTGAAGAAGCTTGTGAGGATACTATATGACGTTCTCGTCAAAGTGGAAAGATTCATCTTCCCTGCAAACTTTGTTATCCTTGATTGCAAAGTTGACTTTGAAGTCCAATCATCTTAGGAAGACCTTTCCTAGTCACTGGTCGAGCACCGGTAGACATGGAATCAAGCCAACTCAAGTTTTGATTGAATGATGAAGAAGTCATCTTCAATATATGTCAGTCTATAAAGAGGCCCAACGATATGAAGATGGAAATTTGGGCACTTGGAGAAGTCTAAGTAACCAAGTTGTCTAAGTTGTGCTGTGATAATAAATCAGGCACTGCTTGGGAGGCAACCCAAGATGAAGACTGACACTTAGGTGCCCAGGTATATTCCTTTTGACCCCTATGATTTACTTTGTGCATTGAGGACAATGAAAATCCTTTTCAATGGGATGTGGGTAAGTATAGGCCTCGGTGAAGTTTGAGTAGCCAAGGCTTATAAGTATCCCAAATTTTGAGTTTGAGGGGTTTTCTTGCCTATATTTTTTTCCGAAGGATATTTATTTTCTATTGAACCAGAACGTTTAGGATATGTAAGTAGTATTAGTAGCATATTGTACTAAAGTCTATGACATATGTTAGTTTTTGTGGAAAATGGTAAATTAATGATTAGCATTAATCTAGTGTAATTAGTGTCAAGTGTGTGTGAGCTTCCTTGCAAAATTCTGATGTTATGTTTTAATTTAGAACTTGCCCTGTTACTCTGACTGAGACTGTAGGTCAATTGGATAGGAAAGGATATTAGGTCATTGTTCATAGTAGTCCACTTAGCCTAAGTGACCAACCAAATGCTTAATGTATCCCTTGGTCCTAATATTTGAGCTTTACATGTACCCTTTTCTTTTTAAACACAAAAGTAACCAAACCTTTTTGAATGTGAAATCCTGAATTTAGCCCTAGCCCTTCCTTGAATATTTTGCACCTTGACTCAGTCAAAAAGGCTAAGTTGAGGGTGTCTACCAAAAGTGTCTCTGGTTCATAGGTTAGATATTGTGCACCTCAACGCAGGCTAAAATCCTAAGTTGAGGGTGGCTGGTGTAAGGGAAATCACACCATATGGGGTGGAAGTTACTGATACATGAAAAGAGGAAACAAATATGCTATGGGTGCAAGAAAAATGAAAAGATGCCTAAATAATGAGCTAAAACGAAAAAAAGGTAGTAAGGTTAAATATTTAAGTAAGACACCTAGAAAAGTTTAAAATAGGAGAAGGGAGAAATAAGTCAAAAATAACAGTGTTGGTAGGAAAAAAGTGTAGAATAACACAGTGTCAAAGAGGTCCATTAGTCATTATGTTCTTAAAACATCATACGAAATACCCCTAAGGCTATGTTATAAGCCTAGAAAGTCCTAGAGTGATCCAAGTCCAAGTAGTCGAAGGTCATGGTCATGAGTACAGGGGCAAACACATGATGTTAAGAATGGTGTTCAAATATTTATTGTGAGTGTGAGATGATTTTGTTAGTCCCAAGCATTGAATTTAAAAATACTATCATGATTAAGATATGAGACTTTTTTTTGTAAGGGCACTTGAGTACACTCTTGATTCCAGGTTATTTCAGTGATTATGGCTTATTTATGGTTACCTTGCTTGTTATAGTTGCACTGCCACATATATTGATCTGCATTGGTTTGTTTGATGACTATCTGGTATGCACTGATGTGTTAGTTTTGGTATCTGATATTGATTTTGAGATGGTGTATGCCACTAGATTGAGGTCTATCTATTTCTACACTGCTTATATAGATTGAGTCCGTCGCTCGAGGACAAACAATAATTTTAAGTTGAGGGTGTTGATGTGCTGCCAAAATATAACACTTTTGATGCTTAAAACTTAGAATTTTGTGTTTTATCAAAGCGATGTTAGTGGGTTTGATGTGTTTTTATGTTTAATTTGCAAGATTACTAGATTCGATATGATTTTTGGCAAAGTACTTTAGACTTGCAGGTTTTGGTGATTTGTGGACAACTATATGTGTTGTGGTTCATTCCACGAGCCATAGGTTGGTTTCGTGAGTGAGATCTAGTGAAGGGTCAATTTTTAGAAGTTGCATTCATAGATTGTCAGACGGGCCATAGAGTATTTCACGAGTTATGAATTTGTGTCGTGCTTGGAAGATCAGATTTTAGTGATTTTTAGAGAAGCTGTCAGACGAAACCCTTCACGGGCCATAAGTTAAAGTACAAACCGTAGAAAGGTCTTGTGGAATTGAAGTCGGCTTTTGAAGATGGAAAGTACGGGGGTCGTGGTTCCTTATATGACCTGTAACCCGATCTGTATAAACTGCCAAATCTAGTTTTCCTATTTTATTTTGGATTTATATTTTAGTAGTTTGGGCCACATCAATATGTAATTATTATGTTATATTATATTAATATAAAGAACTATTTACAGACACCTATGAAAACTTTTCATAACATCAGCGCAACTAAAAATGTGAGAACATGAACAATCCATCTATATTCCGATTTGGATAGGATTATGCACATATGATACAAAATATTTTAATGAAAGATGGTTCAAATTAATTCCAAATATCATGGATTGATTGGTTCATATAAACCAAAAGCAGTTTGTAAGGCCCCATATGTTGGAAGGTATGGAAGCGCAAAGGAAAATAAGACTTAGAAAATTTTCCAAGTATCATAGGTTACGAGGGCCCTTATGGGTCGTAGGTTTTTGCACGGGCCGTGCTTTGGCTTGTGGACCCCGAGTAATTTTTCCAGTAGTCCAAGTTTAAAAAGGCCACTGATGTACAACAGCCTTTACGGGCCATAGTTTCTTCCACGAGCTGTAACTTCTGCTGGTGGAATGAGGGTCAAATTAATTCCAAATATCATGGACTGATTGGTTCATATAAACCAAAAGCACTTTTGTAAGGCCCCACATGTTGGAAGGTATGGAAGTGCAAAAAAAAATGAAACTTTGAATTTTTTTCAAGTATCAAATGTTACGAGGGCTCTTACGGGTCATAGGTTTTTGTATGGGCCGTGCTTTGGCTCGTGGACCCTGAGTGTTTTTTCTAGTAGCCCAAGTTTGGGAGGCCACTGATGTACGAAGGCCTTTATGTGCCATAGTATCGTCCATGAGTCGTAACTCCTGCTCGTGGAATGAGGGTCAAACTTTGTAAAATTTGGAAGGTTTTAGAGGTTTAATATACAGGGCATTAAACGAGCCGTAGAATTTTATACGAGTCATAGGTCAAGTCATGGAATGTGGTTCAGAAGAAAGTTTCTGAGTCTCTGAAATGACATCAGATGAGACCCTCATCTACGACCTATAGAATAGACCACGACCCGTAAATAGGGTTTCGTGGTCCTGTCTGGCCAAATTTTAAAGAGGAAAATTTGATATTTACTATTATTTAAAGCCAATGCTACATTGTTTTACCCCTCATATGACCCCTTATCAGCATATACAACCCTAATCAACTCATTCTTCTCCATCCTAAAAATATTTTTAAGTCTAAAACTCTCTCAAGGTCCTCCAAGGCTTCAAGAAGAAAGAAGCAAGCTAGGGTTTCAAATCCTTCTCCTCCAAGTCCAATTTTCCTCTATTAAAGCACTACAGTATGTGGGTTTTGATTAGTGGGGCCTTTCCTCCACTAAGCTCAACCATTCTCTTTTCCCTTTTGGTATACTCAAGTTATGGTATTGCATGATAAATTTGTGAACCATTTTATGTGAGAATATTATTGGGTATTTTTATGATGGCTCATCCTTATGCATTATTTTGAGGCAAAATTTCATATAGGATTTATGATTTATATGGGGGTTAATAATGCCCTAATTAAGCTATGACTATGTTTTGGTTGGTTTTTTGAATATTGATGAAGTGATCTTATTTTGTATCTTTCATGGATTTTACGTATGATTTGCATGATGTTAAGTCATAATTATAAATCCACCATATTTGATTAAAGATGTATGCCAAGATTCTACGGTTTTGAGAGCCTTATGGCAAGATTATACAAACTATGAGTGATATGAATTATGAAAGGGCTATGTGTATGATTCAAAATATGAAAGATTATTAAAATTATGAAACCCTATTTGATATGATGAGGCTTTGATTTTGAAGAGCTACTCTATGACTAAATTATGATATTTTGATGCTATGCATATTATGATAAAAGTATGTATTGAATATTCCTTGGGATTGAGACCTAGCACCGAGCGGACCTTGGTAGATAACCATTGTACCATAACTATGTTGCCACCATAGGTTTACAAATTAGCTAATGGATTCATATAGCGTAAGTTGCATGAATGACTGAAAAGGGTGTTGTTCCCGTAAGGCTTCTACTTATTAATATCCAAAAAGGGTGTTCTTCCTGTAAGGCTTCTACTTATTAATATTCAAAAAGGGTTTTGTTCTCGTAAGGCTTCTACTTATTAATATCCTAAAAGGTGTTGTTCCCGTAAGGCTCTTATTTTATAACCAATGAAAAAGGGTGTTATTCCTGTAAAATCACCAAAAAGGGTGTTTTTCCAGCAAAGTGTTTCGTGAAGCACTTTTCAAAAAGGGTGTTGTTTGCATAAGGTGAGTGTTTGGTCTACCTTGGCAAATTAGACCACTCCTTCATTTAGTGTGGAGTGAATATCGAGATTCCAAGTAGTAGCTCACTTGGTCTTACATGTCGGTTATGGTCTCTTCCCATCTATGTGTGATATGATATGTGATTTGATGGCTCCTCATGTACATTTTTGTTAAGGCATTGAGCACTTATGACATATTGATCTTATATTCGTTGATTCGATTATACATATTGCTAATTATGACTTATGTTCCTTGTTGCATTGCATTCCGCATACATAGTACATTCAAACATACTAATGCATACTTTTTGCCTACATGATCTAACCATGTAGGGATCAGAGCCCACATCCATCATCCTCTTCCTCGTGGCTAGATGATTCGAGTGAAGAATTTTTATTGGTGAGTCCTCCACTTTCGAGGACAATATCTGTTTACTTTCATACTTTTGATTAGACTACTCTATATTTTGATACTATCTTTTGAGGGTAAGTCTAGGAGATAACTTGGTCCCCGTTCCAATAATATTTAGAGGTGTTGTTGGACATATGGGTTGTATGTTATGAGCTTGACTCTTATTACGTCTTTTGTATTATTGGAGATTTTTCTTAGTCCCTATACCCTTTTATGTGCTGAATGATTGTTATGTTGGTGAGATGGAAGTCCCAAGTCCCTAATTCTCCCATAGAGTGAGTCATACTTACCCTCTCTTTAGAACTACTTGATATGTGATTCATGTTAATCCTCTTCCCTAAAACATCCCCATAACGTGAGTCCAAACTTCCGCTATTCCTTAGAAATTATTTGCTACTTGATGATTGTCTAATTATGCTTCCGCAAACACAGGATGTGCCACGCATGCTTAAGAGTCTTGTTTAGGGTCCCTTTGGGTTCCCCATTCACCGTGTCACATCTAGGTCCTAAGTTTGGGGTGTGTCAACTTTCCTTTAAAAGTATTTTCAATTGGTTACATCCATTATCATTTAAGGCTTCCACAATTCCTTTATCTTAAAAATATTTGAGGAAAAAATAAGTGATCATTGTTTTCATTCTTCTCACGACACATTTATCAATTAATACCCCATCTCATTTCTTAAATTGACAATTACAACAAAGTCAGATTTTTGTTGCCACCATCACAAAACAAAAAAACATTATATCTTTTCAATTGTTTAATTAATACAAAATTAAGGGGTCAACAATTATATGAATTCGGTTTCAAAAAGCACTCACACAAATTCACAAATGATTTTCATGTTATCTATAAAGATATAAGAGTGGCTCTTGATGCCAATTGTTGAAAAATATCATGCAGCGGAAGCATTCCATGATTATACTGCTTACATGAATTTTAGATAATAATCACAAATACGTACCATACACAAAGTATGCTGAAAATTAATTCAAGGAATACCTCTTGAAGCGTGGACAAATATCTTTAAGTAAATCAGACTCCAGTTCTATAGTCTTCTACAATGATCCCAAATTAACAATCAAACTCTCTCAATACTTGGGTGGAAAAATATTATTTGGAATACTAATTCTTTTTCTTTCTCTTGATTTTCTAGGTTAAGGAAAACTCTATAGAGGACCTTTCCAAACCCAAAAAGAAGAATAAAACTCACTTTTCTTGAAATACAAGAAACTAATATGTGTCCTTCTTTTATTAGAAATAGGATTATAAGTTCTAGTTAAATATGGACACTGTAGGGACCATATAATTAATTATTGAGGCTTTTTATTATGAAAATAATTCTAATTTATTTGAAGTATTTTTTACCATAATAAATTATAACTATTTCACTAAAAATTTGTAATTGCACTCCTCCATTTATATTTTAAAATTTTCCATTAAACACTTATGTAATTTCTATGTTAAGATTACATATACTAATCAATAAACTAAATTACTGACGAATTTAATTTAGTGATTAATTTCCTTTATAAAAATACTTAACTTATTTCATGTGCCAGATTCATAAATCTACCGATCGAGTTTGCACATGAAAACTTATAAGCTTCTCATAAACGGGTGTATCATCAATCTCTATATTGAGACAAATTCCATCAACTAACTAATTATTTCACCAATATATATTATTATCATTCCATTTAATAGACATATCGACCCATCTCAAAATCTCACCTTTTAATATATCAAAATGATAATTAATATATATAGCTTATAATCGTTACATCAGGATTAAAATATAAGTAC
Organism: Solanum aculeatissimum; assembly: GCA_038996855.1. Classification (NCBI taxonomy): domain Eukaryota; kingdom Viridiplantae; phylum Streptophyta; class Magnoliopsida; order Solanales; family Solanaceae; genus Solanum; species Solanum aculeatissimum. The sequence goes on from JBCEWC010009471.1 coordinate 16,417, forward strand.
ATTTCATAGTTTAGAGAACATGTTTTTATGAGTCAGTCCAAAACATCTATCTCTACTTGATCTCGTTCAATACATACAAAATATACTAGCACAAGAAGTTAGAACTATACCATTCTCATAATCATGATAAATTACATATAATCTCGTGCTACAACCTTCTCGATGGTTCATCCAAATTTCCATCTAGATTGTGAACTATAACTTTAACTTATAAGAACCAATGATTTGATCGTCTATGTATAAGCTTAAACTCTATACACCAAATCATTTACTATATAAACTGAGGACATATATATGACAAATTAATATATTTAATGTAACACTTTATTGAATTGAATACATAAATAAATAATTATTCAATATACAATACTATATCCAAACGCATGGTTAATAAAATATCCTAATAGTTAATACTATTGCTCTAATTATTTCTATTTTTCTATGTAAAGACACGATATAATAGAAAATCAACAAGTAATTAAACATCAAGGAAAACAAATTGACACAACTAAAAGACATATATATTTGGATTATTTATGTTTAGTCTTTAAATTTCTCTTTGAATTTGTACTAATGAGTAATAGACATATTGTTGTTGTTGAGTAATAGACATGATGATGCATCAGCTTCATTAAGGAAACAATTTGGTATTCGGAAAATACCGAATACCAAATGGGACTAATGTCTATCCCAAACCCAAATATCGCAATTCTAAAATTTTACTGCCAAACACCATACTAAATTACCAAATTACTAAAAATTTTGGTTTGATAAGTAATTCAATTTTCGATATTATATGCCCAACCCTAATACGAAGCTCTTCAACTGCCGCTTATTAATAAGAAAAAATTTTGCTTAAATCATCTCATTTTCAAATTCAAGGAGATAAATTTTTTGAACCAAATAAAGTCTCAAGTCTTAATCATGGAAGATCAAACAAACAAAACATAAAATCTATAATTACTACGTGTAACAATGATGAGTATGTAATTTACACTGATTTCTTACTTTTTCTTATAATTTTGTGTTGTTAATATTATAATTTAAGGCTAATTATGTTTTGAATGATGTATACTTTAGGTACCCCGACTACAAGCCGTAAGAGCTTCTATGGCCTGTAGAAATTGGTCTCGTAGGGAGCTTAAACCCTCTTTTTAGGAATTGGCTTCACGGACCTGTCTACGAGCCGTACATGAACATACGACTCTTGGATTAGGTCGTAAAATCCCCCAACATTTAGATAGTTTTAGGAATCTTACTTGGGGTCTACAAGCCTCATTCACGACCCGTAAATATATCTACTGGCCATAAAGTTGGCTCATGGACTAGTGCACAAATCATTTTGCTTACTGGAAGTGTTCTATTAGTCAGTGTATGAGTCATGGTGTAAACCATGACCCGTAGAACCAGTCGTAAAAGCACTTCTTATTATTTTTTCAGCCTAAGATGGCAACTTTGGCCTTGTACCTACATACCCTTCACAGAACATACTTTTAACCAATATTCCACTAGTCCAAAAGTCTTGAATTACAACTGAAAGCACTAAAATAAAACTACCTACAAGTCAAAAGGCTAAAAACAAAACAAAAATACTACTATTACATCATATATCTTGGGTTGCCTCCCAAGTAGCGCCTGATTTATTGTCGCGATACGATTTGGACTGCTTGATTACTTAGACTTTATCAAGGGCCCAAACTTCCATCTTTAGGTTGTTTGGCCTCTTCATCGACTAATAGATGTTGAAGATGACTTCTTCATCATTCAATGAAAACTTGAGTTGGCATGATTCTATATCTACTAGTGCTCACCCAGTGGCTAGGAAAGGCCTTCCCAAGATAATTGGGACTGCAAAATCAACTTCACAATCGAGGATCATAAAGTTTGTGGGGAATATAAATTTCTCCACTTTGACAAGGATGTCATAAAATATCACCATAGGCTTTTTCACCATCCTATTAGCCATTAACAATCGCATGCTTATAGGAGTAAGAGATCCCAAACCTAGCTTCTTGAATATCACAAGAGGCATTAGATTGATGCTGGCACCAAGATCAAATAATGTTTTTGCAAACTCAACATGTCCAATGGTGCAGGGTATGGTGAATGCCTCGAGTTTCTGTCGCTTCTATAGTAAGGACCTTGTGGATATTGCATTGCAATGTTAAAGCTCTTTGTGACAACCCTCGTGAGAGGATGCCACTACCATAAATTCTAGGCTTACGTAATACTTGTAAAATATTAAGAGTTTAATACGCGACATATTAATCATAACTGAATAATGA
>JBCEWC010009472.1:0-18699 GCA_038996855.1 Solanum aculeatissimum
AAAATTATCTCTTGATTTCATAAACTGGACAAGTATTGTTGGGCATCCTAAAATAGTATAGGGGCCAAGTAAAGATGGACAGAGAGAGTATTTGACTAAGCATATTATCTTCAATTGATTAGAATGTTTTTTTTTTTCTCATTTTATATCATTTAATTTTTAATAATATTAATAATTTATTTAATTTTTGTCAATATGAAAAGTCTTAATTTTTAAATAATATTAATTTATTTAATTTTTGTCAACATGAAAAGTCTTATTCATGTGAAATATTATGTTGTAATTTTTAAACAATAAAATAGAGAATGTAGCTCATGAATCATCAAGAAAATGTAATAAAAGAGAGAGTTGTGTTTCTCAAACTAATGAGTGATAGTTTAGGTATGAAACTCACACTAACAATAATTTAAGTATAAAATTTTAAAAAAAAAATATAGTTTAGGTGTATTTTTGACGCTTTACTCTTTAAAAATAAATTGATTTTTAGTTAAAGTTTTGTTTGAATATGGAATTTGAATTTTTTTAGGTTGTATTTTTCACATAAACAAGAAACCCTACAATTATGAAAACTATCAAAAATTTCTTCAATTCTTATAAAATCTTACTAAATGTGCAGATTATAGTTCATAAATAAGATCAATATAAAAATATCGCAAAGAGCCGCATTGACAAACCACGTATCTTTATTGTTTCTTTTATAAATAAATGTTTGAGATTACAAACTTTCAAATACATGTAAATTTATAAAATTCACTAGTCAATAAGTATAGTTATTTTCAAATATAATCCTTTCTCATGGTATAGACAATCTCTTCACTCCAAGCACAAATCTTTTTTCTTGTAAAACTTAAAATAATAATTTTCTTTTTTACAAAATATAAATGTGTGGGTCAAGTTTTACATTTAAAAATAAATTAAAATCATAATTTAGAAATTCAAATCATACTTTTTGGGAAGAATTTGTAATTTGAAATTATGATCTCAAACCTCATGTTGAAACTCTTAATTAATATTATGACTTCTTATCACGATCCAAAAATAGGTGTGATGACACTTGCTTAACTTATCAAGACAAATAAGCCTAAACCTGCTCAATTCAATATATATAACTAAAAAACGGAAGAAACAAAGTCTAAAAGATAGGACAAGTACTAGAATAATCAAGTCTATAAACCATCCCAATACTGGTGTCACATGTATAAACCTCTAAATAACAATACTCAAAGAAAGTGCAATGTCCCAAATGTCTAGTCCTCAAATAGAACACATCAAAGTAATGAATCCTCGAGGGTCCACCGAAGAGACAAGTAACTACCTTTTAAGTAATCCCAACGCTCGATCCTGACACCAGAAGAAATCTAACAAGATGGACCGGGCTCACAACCTACAAAACATGTAGCAAGGGGTGATCACCAAAAAACAGATACTCAGCAAAGAGATCTAAACACAAGTAATGCATACAGAACAAAACACAAGATCGAGCCTTGTTAAATTAATTTAATCTAGACTTTTAAATTTTATATATGACACATGCCACTCATCTAAATATGTACTTGAGGAAATTGAGAGAAGGTGTAATGGAGGGGAGTCAAATCCGTGGTTATCTATTTTGTTGCTTTATTTATATTATGGTGACTATCATGAACCAAAATTATTATTCTTATATTTATCCTTTTTTTTAGTTCATCTTTCAATATTTTTATTATCTTATTATTGAATATTCTAAAGTCTATTAAACGATCAAACTTTCTATATTATGCAAAAATTATCATTGTTTGTTTATAAAAAGATCAAATTGATTTTTTGATATCTTCTTCAAATTTTAAGCACTAAGACCAATTAACACTACTTTAATAATATCACTATATCAACTTATTCAGTGCAATATTATTTTTATATCATAATATAAACTTTTCACATTTTTTTACTAAGATTTTATTATTCTAACTCTATTTATATATTTTTATTTTACATTCTTACTTCATAAGCTAAAAGTCATAATTTACGTTTATCATACTCAAATCTAGGAACAAGCATGTTGCATGTACTCCATTTAATTTCTTTTATCATATTTGATGATTAATTACATAGAGTATATTGATAACAGCCTCAAATAAATTGTGAGTTGTGAGATGCTCAATCAACAGTAATAGTGACAAAGATATATGATTCAGTCACTAGTCCAATTCATTTTCCTTCAGCCACAAAACTAATATAGGTATCTAAAAATTCTATGGTACCAATCCATCTGCATACTGAAAAATATTGTTGATGTAAAGGTGGGCTCAATGGATGTTGATATTTGTCATACCCATTCTCCAATTAGTTTCTACCAATGTATGTGTACATATTGTATTGGTTTAGAAATAATAGTGATGTGACTCCATCCCACCGACCTCTATACTTATACATGATATGAAATTTTAAAAAATAAAAAATAATAAATTGAATGTATCATATGAGTAAAGACTCAAGGGCAAATAAGTCTTCTCTCCTAACATTGTAATTAGTCATCTAACCGCCATAGTAGTTATTCATGTTCGCTGTACGTTGGAGCAAAGTAGCAATTTCACACACATTGACAGCTTTCTGTCCTTCATCAATAAAAGCAATTTGGTTACTTTTTATATTATATATTTCAAAATTATGAATTATAATAATTAAAAGTTTAAAATATTCAAAAAGCATATAAAAAATTTGATTGTCTTTTGAAATTTTACATGAGCCACATAAAGTATTTAAAGTGACATAAAAAGTATTGTAGATCACAATAATTAACAACTTAAATATTTAAAAGACATAAAAAAAAATTATCCAAATTTTATTAATACCAAATAAATTAAGATAGAGGGAGTTATTAGCAAATTATGTAAAAAGTACTAACAACTTAAAATATTTATTGGACATATTTAAAATTTGGTTGATTCGATCTCAATATTCTATCCGTATCACTTAAATTGGGATAGAAAAATAACATATATTATTTACAAATGATGTAAAAAGTATATAGTTTAGAAATTTAAAAATCATCTAAAAATTTGGTTGGTTGTCCGAATTCCATTGGTGCCACATAAATTGGCACAATAAAAGTAAACTATATTATTTGAAAATTACGTAAAAAATACTATGAATCACAATAATTAACAAACTAAAACAAATCATATTAAGAATTCAATTAACTCTTCAAAATCTGTTTGTACTACATAAATTAGAATAAAAAATAACATAGATTGGCATTGGACTAGTATATATAGTATACACTATCATTTTAATAATAATACCTTGTTCATCTCTCATATCTCTAGACATAAAAACACTCTTGGAAATAGAAGAATTCATGGTTCTAATTACGTTTATTATCTTAGCTTATAGGTGCATGCATATATGTGAATAATGGCTATCAATTTTTTGTCCACCACTAACTTCTTAGCAGATACCCTTCCACCACCCATAATATGACGTGATGCACAATGTATATGCATTTTCCTATTTTAAAACTTTTTTTTTCCTATTTTGATAAAATATCTTAAATTAATTAGAATGATGATTGATTCCAAAAGAAAACGATTAAGTTATAATATTTGGGCAAATGTAGTATAGTAACAATCAACTTAGAATTAATTCTAATTAATAACTTGACATATCAGTACATAACATATCAAAATACACCAAATTATTAAAAAATGGTAAAACTATTAAAGGTATCTCTTTCTTTTTTATGAAATGGGACAACTGAATAAATCACATGAAATTAGTTGTATATTTTGACGTGTAGGGTTAAGTATTTTCTAAAATTAATTTATGATGTGTAGTTGAGGCATGAGAGAAGAAAAAGGAAAATATGAGGTGAAAATTGAATCGTGCATCTTAGAATATGCTCATATCTTAACTAATTTTTCCCTATGCATCAAACACAATGTGATCACTGCATTTATTACCATAAATTTTCTTCATAATAACTGAGATTTTCTCCAATAGCCATTTCCACCAACCCTGCCACAAATAAGGCAAGGTTTTTTTGCCTCCTCCATATATCCCTTTAAACTTTCAACAAAACAAAAAGGGCTCCTTAATCCATTTAACAAAGGCAATAACTACGCCTCTATATTGGGGTTGGCTATATAAATCCTCACTGACTGATCGGGAGGATATCTTGTTAAGCCACAATGGCAATGATTTCCCAACAATATTAACTCAATTGTATTGCCAATTTCTACTTCTCCGTGATGGCTAGCAAGAACGAGAAGAAAGGCAACATTTTGATGCAAAGGTATGAGATTGGGAAATTGCTTGGCCAAGGGACATTTGCCAAAGTATACCATGCTAGAAATCTCAAAACAGGGCAAAGTGTTGCTATAAAGGTGATTGACAAAGAGAAGATAATGAAGGTTGGGCTAATTGATCAAACTAAACGTGAAATCTCCATCATGAGGCTAATCAAACACCCAAACATTGTTCAGCTCTATGAGGTTATGGCTAGCAAAAGTAAAATCTATTTTGCCATGGAATATGTTAGAGGTGGTGAACTTTTCAATAAGGTTGCTAAAGGCAGGCTTAAAGAAGATGCTGCAAGAAAATACTTCCAACAGTTAATTGCTGCAGTCGATTTTTGTCATAGTCGTGACGTCTACCACCGTGATCTCAAGCCTGAAAATCTCCTCCTCGATGAAGGTGGTGTTAAAGTTTATTTTGAGACTTTATCTGATTAATTATGTTCTCAAATACACATTTTTATTTACTTAATTATGTATTCGTGCAACAGGTGGCAACCTGAAAGTCTCGGATTTCGGCCTGAGTGCATTGTTTGATTCCAGAAGGCAAGATGGTCTTCTCCACACAACCTGCGGAACACCGGCTTATGTAGCTCCAGAGGTGATCAACAAGAAGGGTTATGATGGTGAAAAGGCTGATATTTGGTCATGTGGTGTTGTTTTATTTGTCCTGTTAGCAGGTTATTTGCCATTCCATGACCAAAACCTTATGGAAATGTACAAGAAAATAAGCAAAGGGGAATTCAAATGTCCACAATGGTTCCATCCAGAGGTAAGAAAGCTCCTCTCAAGGATTCTTGATCCAAAACCAGGCTCAAGAATCACCTTAGTTAAGCTCATGGAGAATTATTGGTTCAAGAAAGGATTCAAACAGATTGATAAAACCCCAAATACAGGGAAAGATCAACGTGAGTCCCCTCGTAGTGTTTTCGACATGGAGGACAATAATTCAGAGGGAGAAGGACCTTCCAATTCAAGAAAAGATCAAGATTCAACAACAATGAAGCCTACTTGCTTAAATGCATTTGATATAATTTCTCTTTCCCCTGGTTTCAATCTTTCTGGATTGTTCGAGAAGGAGAAAGAGAGAAGATCAGAGGCTCGATTCACAGCGAAAAAACCAGCTTCTCTAATAGTATCAAAATTGGAGGAAGTGGCTTCAAATGAGAGCTTTAATGTGAAGAAAAAAGATGGGACAGTGACAATGCAGAGTGTTAAACAAGGGAGAAAAGGGCAACTAGCAATTGATGCTGAGATTTTCGAAATTACGCCTTCTTTTCATGTTGTGGAAGTGAGTAAAAAATCAGGGGACACAATGGAATACAAGAAATTCTTTGATCAAGGATTGAAGGCTTCACTTAAAGATATTGTTTGGGCATGGCAAGATGGTGAACAGCAGCAACATCAACTTGAAAATCAAGAAAGAATTTGATCATCTTTTTGTTTGTTGTAATTAAAATTTTCAGCTCTTTCTTGTCTGTCTGTAATTTCTTCTTTTTTTTTTTTTTGGGCGGAGGGGATATATTGTATTTTCTTGTTTTTGATTGATTAGTGTATATTGTACAGATCTATAATAGGGTGTGCAAATCTCAATTGAATGCAAGGAAAAATATTATGTTGAAGGATGTTATCTTGTTATTACATTTTTCCTTTGCTTTTCTGCTTCTTGTTTATATAGTAAGACATTTTTATAACAATCATCATCTTTAATAACATCCATGTAATAGCCGTGCCTAAAATCATCAAAACAAATGATCATTATTATAAAGAGGTTTGCTTGTATCGACATGTAGGAAAATATAACAATACCTATGCTATCTTTCAAAAATAAAAAAATGTTGCCATGTTAAATGTGAAAGTTTGCACATTAATAAGCACAGTTAAAGTTAAAGACCACCATTTTTTGAAAAGTTATACTTGTAAGTCATCATCCTCCTTGTTCTTGGTCTGTGCTTCGAGTATTTTGGACCGCAGGAACAGCTAAACTTTCATAATGGGCTTCAACATATATTGGCCAATAGTAAGATGCAAAAATTACTTGGGCGAGTAATTTTTAATTTTAGCAATATTTTTAATTTATTATCATTTATAGCAATACATAATAATATTATGATAAATCTGCATTTGTATTAAAAGTGAATTATTCATGCAATATAAATGTATTATAAGTATTTAGAAACATATTGTACTTATTTGATAAGAAATTGACATGATGTATGTTAAAATGTGTAATAAAATCCATCAGTAAAAGATATATTATATATATATATTTATAAATAGTTTTCTGTAATATGTATTATAAGTGTTCAATGAAAAAAATTTATTATTATTATAAATAAAAAGGGCAAGCCCAGTGCACTAAAGTTTCCGCTACCACAAAAGTCTATTATATGCAGTTTTATCTTGCATTTCTGTCAAAGACTGTTTCTAAAGCTTGAACCGGTGACCTTCTGGTCACATGACAACAACTTTACCAATTACTCCAAGCCTCCCTTTCAAATAATAAAATTGTATTATTATTATAAATAATAAATATTTTTTGCATATAGGGTATATATGCAAGTTTCCCTATTAAGAAGCTAATAAGGGATCATTTGCACTTTTATCCCTTTTTAGGACTTGTTTGGATGGTGGTTTTCTGTGGTGTGATATGGTTAATAACAGAACACGTTTGATTTGATTGTTTCATAAATTACATGGTAAGTTTGGTTTCATTGTTTTGTAACCATGAAAAATCTCACTTTCATACCACCAATTTGGTGGTATCCCATGATTTTCTTATATTTTTTCAATAATTATATTCTTACTTAATTTTAAATAATGTTAATTTATTCTTTATTCTTTATTAAACTTTACCCTAATATATCTACTGTTTTCACAATTGTATTACTCATTTTCTTTTGCATCATCTTTTGAAGTTTCTCTTAGGGGTGTGCAAAAATCGAACCGACTGATAAACTAAACCAATAAAAATGTTATTGGTTTATTGTTATTGGGTTATTAGGTTATCGTATTTTTAATGGTTTAAAAAAAAATTATTGGATTATCAGTTCAATATCGATTTTTACTAGTGGATTATTGGGTAAACCGATAACCCAATGAAATTATAATTATTTACTATTTTACTCCTTCGTAAATAGTAAATATTAGTAATTTAATAGTAATAGGACACTATAGCAATACTTTATATATTTTAATCTTTACAATACTTAAGTGATTAGTTATCTACTTTAGTATTTTACTTTGTGATTAACTAATTATAGCTTTGCAAGTTTATAAACATAATCTTCGTACTCTATCTACTTTTTATTAATGCAAATTCTCATTATCATTTTTATCGGATAAATCAAAAACCGAACCGTTAATAACTTAAAATCGATAAACTGAAAATTGATAAAAATTATTTTATTGGTTTCTTATTGGTTTAACATATTTAAAAAATAAAAATCGATAAACCGAACTGATAATATGTAAAATTAAATCGAACCGATCGATGCACACCCCTAACTTCTCTTCCACCTTTTGTCTTTTGTCCCACGTTTTCAGTTTATCTCTTTAGGTTCATTTTTAAAGTTCTTACTTTTTTGTTTGCTTGTGTTGTTTGTATGAATTGGAGATTTATTAGCTTGCTTCCCTAGGTGATTCTATGTATTTATTTAAAAAATATTGACAAATTTAATATTTATAACAATTAAAGGTATTTTTATAAATTTATCAATTCAATTAAATCAAACAACAAAATTATCATTAAATAATAACAAACCATATAATCTATCCAACCATTGTAATGTAAGATTAAATAACATATGCCCCGTCATACATAAATTAGATTTCTAAAGTCAGAAATTAAATATCAGTCCATTTAAAGAATTAAAAAAATCAGACTATTTAAAGGAAAAATTGTAACATTAAGTTATTAATATGCTTAATACAAATATGAGACGAAACTAAGACATTAATAATGAGTGAAAATCATTTACAATTTTACTTTAAAAATTAATTTCTCTACTCACCTTTCAACAATAGACGTCTGTCATATTCAATTGCATCATTAATGGGAGTATTTGTTCAAAATACATAAAACAGACTACAAATTCCAGAAAGCAGCCAAATTCAGCAATCACTTTCTGAATAAAATATATGAGCAATTGTATCTTTCAGTAAAGAACCACCACTAATAAAAAATTGCACCAGCATAGTGATATATGACATCAGAAAGGCTAGCTGGTCACCAATGTCCAATTTAATTTGCTGCACCAAGGAAAGAAATTATAAAAAAAATATATGAAAAGAATCAGAGAGGGCCAATCCACTATTTTTAAAAGAATTAAGGACAAGAAAACATAGGAATTTACAAAGTTCATTCCTTAAATACCGGATTTTGCCCATCCATATCCTTATAATCAAAAGATATTATAGTTAAATCCTGATATTTGTTTAACTACTGTAACAAAATACTGAATATCATAACAACATAAAAGATGGATTTCATTAAAACGTAGATATTATAGTGAAATGTTATTATTGAAGATGATCATTATAGAGAGATGAAACTATATTTTACTCAAAGTGAATGTCATTCATTTCTACTCAAGTTTAGTATATTGATTTCTCACGTGGTCAATCAACTAATAGTAATTACCTTTTTGAGGGAACGAGAATGCAAAAACGAAAGCTTCTAGAAGGAAAATTCAAAACAAATAATCCTCCACAAAATCAAATTAGCATAGTTAGCGCCATTTAAGAGTATTAAATTTGGAATATTATATTGAGAATTGTTTTTGTATTGTACAACTATAGGAGGCAAAAATAATAAATTTAAAAAAAAATACCAAAAACACTAATGATTAGATGGTAGGAGATATGATTTGCATGGATTAAAAATGGAGTTATTTTTTTCAATCGTCATGTTGATAGTCTTTTATGAATGTTCCAAAAAAATAAGACGAAATATTAAAGGTAAAAAAAAAATACTCATTATCAGTAAATCAACGGCGATATATAATATAAGAGCAAACGACAAACTGTGATGTTTTTCTCGTACTCCTAAAAGATTTGTTTGATTCACATGCTAATTATGGTGTAGGAATAGTTTATACGATAAGATCATATATGTTAATATATAGAGTTGTTATTTATTATGTTGTGTAAAATAATGCATAAATTTATAGTAATACGGTTTTTTTTATTCCAGTATTGAACTTCACACAATTTGTGGTAGTCAATGCTGAAAACAAAATGAGTAATTGTAATTCGAAACGGAATAGGGTTATATTAATCACATTTTTCTTAAGGATTGTGTCAAACTTGTATGGATAACTAAAATAAGATGGTACGAGTTAATGATTTTCCACCACTTTCAGATATTTTTTATCATGACAGTGGTGTCCTAACCATTTTCCATCACTTTGATATTTTCTTTTATGATATTTCCACCACTTCCACATGTATCTCATCCTATTTTACTATTGCTAAATTAGTAAAGAATTGTACGGTGCTCCATAAGATTCGCATATAACAAAACTAGATACCAATAACCCACAAAAAGATAAAATTGACTAGAAATAGATCTTTTAATCAAACTTGCCTGCAGAATTTTGGCAACAGAAGAAAAGTTTGATAGCAATTGCTAGTGAAACTGCCGTCTCACGACACTAAACAAAGCTTTCAATCATTCACTACATAGTGGTCCTCCTTTTTTCTATGGTCCAGAAATATCTTTTTTTATTTTTCTGAACAAGTATTACATCAACTAACGCCAACGGGAAGGCCATTTATTTGCTATAACTACCAGTTACATAGACAGGCTCGACTAATATACAATTAAACTACGAACCATGTTTTTGCACTGGCCAGAATTCGACTGGTGAAATCTTGATCGCGGACATCAACTCAAGACAAAGTGCTAGCCCAAGGGTTCACTGGCTTGGCGCTTCATCAGTCTAGTTTGGCATGTATTGCTGCTTTTTGGTATTCGGCAAGTCTCCGTTCTAGTGGAAACAGCCTCCACCTGTAGTTACAAGTCCACAGTTACCTACCAGACAGGGACAAACAGAAATGTATTATTGAACTGAATTTTCTGAATAATTAAGAATAGTATTGTTCAGCATCACATTGTAAGATACCAAATCATTAGAATCTGCTGGCCAATGCAATCACACAGATCTGGCTATAAGTGAAGACACGAAAGAACATAAAGAAAGATTAAAAAAAAGAAGCATCAATTATTTATGCTGAAGATAATACTACATCTAATCTGCACCTGATTTTGTTCTTTTTAATTAACAAAAGAATTGTTAAAAGGAGGCTTGGAATGTTTTTAAAAGACAATAGTAGTTTCAACACTTATAAACTTCCAAAATCGCCAGCCAACAAAGGGTTTTTATGCTTAATACTTCTTGCCCCTTTCCATTTTACCCTTCTTTTTGTTGTTTTTATGGCACTGCATATTCAGAGACGATAATATATGCAAGTATCACACCATTGCTTATTAGAAACCACTGTGCATAGCTGAGGCAGAACATAAACATGAGACTATCAACGCGGAAGTGTTTATTCAAAGTAGTACGTAAATAGATGTGTCATCAGTTGATTGGCCTATTACTAGATTATATAAAAAATTCATCAGTAGCCAAATTCAGGCAATCAGCTGCAGAATATAAATTGAGCAATTACGTCTTTCAGTACCAACCACTACTAAATATTATATTAATCATCATACCAGTATCATAGTAGTGATGAATGACCTGGCCATAATAAGAAAACAATGTTTTATTCTTTTATATCAGAAAGGTTGGTCAACAACATTCAAATGGCAGTACCAAGAAAAGAATATAAAAAGGGAAAGAACGAGAAAGATCCAGCCCTTCACTGATTGCAAAACAACCATCAGGATGCTCATCTTTAACATAATAAGGACCTGGAAGACCACTATGACACAGCATAACAGAATACAGCATATGCAGGAGACAAACAAAAGAAGTGACAAAGATATGCCCTTAGATCCAGGATATTGCATCATATACACCAATCAGCAAAAGAAAATTAATCCCTTACGAGTTACGACCATCACTAATGAGAGATCATCAAAAACCCACTTATTTTCTTTAGCTAAAATGAAATTTTATGGGTGCTTCAAAAAGTTGGAACATGCTAGTCAAATTGAAAGCATACTCCTATGATTATTCAGTTTCCAGATATGTTGCTTGGACTCCCCAAAGATGTTGCCTTGACCGCGTCGGATCCTCCAAACATGCATTTTCTAGAGTATCCGACACGCATGTATCAATATTTTTGAAGAGCCCGAGCAACATAGGACTTTCCAGATGGATAAATTCCAAAAGGCCCTTTCACCAATTAAACTTTTGCACCGCACAAAAGAAAGTTTATACCTGCTAAAAGAATAATGGCAGAACCCTTCCGTCTGAATATCTACCCCCACCACCACCACCACACGCACACACACACACCAAAAAAAAGAGAAGAATGAAAGAAAAAAAAAATCAAGCAATTTATGTCTATTGACACTATCTCCAGCAATGGCAGTGTACTAACTGCTTGCCTTCAATGGGAACTGATTACTCATTAGGGAGCGACTATTAACCAAATCCATTTCCAGCTAGGATTTATATGAGACTTTTTGGTTCTTTCCATTACAGTTTAATTCTAGCCAGAGTCACGCATACCATCAAAGTACAAGTTATCCAACCTTTTCTCTAATTAATTTGTTCCATGTATGGTCTTATTTTATTATCCTTGTATTCTTTGAATTTTGGCTACAGATTTAGGCATTCTATACAGACATAATTCAGCATAAAGCACTTCCCATCTATTGGAAAAGCAAAAAGCAGCATGAACTATCAAAAGAAGCAAAACAATTCAGGTCTCCGAGGAAAATTAGTTGAGCATGATATATACCAAAATCATCATCGACCAGTGTCCTAAAACATTCACACAAATAAAACCTATCTGGAGAAATGTCTTTGCCTTAGTTGTGCCCCAGTGCTCGGACGTATAAACCTATCAAAGGTTAAAGACGAGCATTTCATTGCCTGGCTAGTTTGTACTTCAGTAGCTATCAAAAAAAAGGGTTCTTTTTCCTTTTTCATTGAAGAAGATCTACTAATGCAAGTATGAAGAATGAAACGGAAACTCCAGATTGACCAAGAAAACTAGCAAGCAAAAAAAGTGACAGTCAATGACAAGCATAAATCATCCAGTAAGGTTTTTGGGGTTAAGCTCGGCAGGTAACATACTCAAGAAAATCTATAAGAGCCTTGATCCAAATTCCAATCATCAAGGTTCTATTGGCCTTGATCAACTTGGAAATACTCTAACCTGAAGAAGCAGATTACACTTCATGAATGATTCCCATTTCTATAAGACCTAACCAGACACGACAACCAAAGCAAAAAAAGAAAAACTTAAATTCTCTTATTTTCTCATTATATTGAGAAGTCCATATGTGCTGGGGGAGGATCAAACACTTTTTTGAGTAGTACAAAAAAAAAAGGGTGAGCCGGTGCATGACGCATCCTGCATTAACGCAAGGTTTGAGGAAGGCCGACCCCAAGGAGGGTGTGACGTTATCCTAACGCAAGCATCAAAAACTGATTCCATGGCTCAACAACATGAATAGTTAATCAAATATTTGCCAAAGTTATTGTGCAGAAGTTATTAGAAAAATTGCTCTTTATTTATATAAAAATAAATGCTTCATGCAGTACAAACAATGGAAATTGCCTGATGGTGATAGCTACACGTACTTCTTGTCCATATTAACTAGAGAAAGTTGCACAAAACGAGAGCACTCACGCATATTCTCAATCTGTAATACAGCACTTCCTACAGAGAAGTTGAGAAGCTCGGTCTATAACATCACATTTCCACTAAGAGAAGCTTTTGCTCATAGGAATAGCATCCCAAATTATATAGTTACTATCAAAATATTACTAGAAACAGAAGATAAAGGAAATTGAGAAATGAGTCAATTTAGAGACACTGATGTGTTCATTTCTTAGATAAGTTTATATAACATCCCACAACAAGAACAGAAGTTTACAAGATTTGACAATCTTTGAACACGAACTAATAACAGATGCATAAGTGCAAAGAATACAAAGTTCTACCTATACAAATGCACCTAAAGATATTAAAAAGAAAGAGAAAAGAGCTTACCCTTTCCCCTTCTCTCTCTCTATTCAGTATCTGATGGCAAATGTGATGAATCAACAGGGTATCCAACTTCATGAGTTAAATTCTGTAATCCTGGCTTCAATTCCCTATTGTAGAACTCTTCATACTCCACGCTATCTCCTCCTTTTTTCTTCACCTCAACAACTCTCAACGATGGCGTCAACTCAAATATCTCAGCTGCAACTGTCAATGGCCCCTTTGCACCCTCCTTCGACCCCTCCAAACTCACTTTACAATCCTTCTTCCTTACTGCAAAGCTCACAACTTTAGCAATTTCCTCCAACTTATTTATTATCTTAGGCACAGGAGCCCCAGATACGAACCTTGCCCCATCTCCTCCCTCCTCAAACAAACCAGACAAATCAAAGCCACGGGAAAATGAAATGATATCAAATGCATTCAAGCTAGCTGGCCTAGGCAAAGTAGCCGACCTCCTTCTGATCTCCAGTTCAGATTCGGACTCTGATCTATCAGACGAATAATCAATCCCGCCATACTCATCATCATTTATACTGCACAACTTATCATCCTCAATATAAAATTTGACATGTTTAAAACCCTTCTTGAACCACCTGTTATTCATAATCTCCTGAACAGTGATCCTGGTTTCGGGGTTTATATCAAGAAGGTGCTTTAGAAACCGAGTTAATTCCGGTGAAAACCACCTGGGACATCTAAATTCACCCCTATATATCTTCTTGTACATAGCCATGATATTCTGATCATGAAATGGTAAGTACCCTGCCATTAGCACAAAGAGTATCACCCCACATGACCAAATGTCAACTTTTGCTGCATCATAACCCTTTCTACCCAACACCTCTGGCGCCACATACGCCGGGGTACCACAGAAAGTATGAAAGAGGCCATCTTGCTTTATCTGCTCTGAAATGGCACTAAGGCCAAAATCAGAAACTTTAACATTCCCATCTTCATCTAACAGTATATTTTCTGGCTTTAGGTCCCTATGGTAAACACCACGAGCGTGACAAAAAGCTACAGCAGAGATTAACTGCTGGAAATATTTCCGAGCAACTTCTTCCTTAAGCCTGCCTTTGGCAACCTTATTGAAGAGCTCACCGCCTTTGACATACTCCATGACAAAGAAGATTTTGGCTTTGGTAGCCATAACTTCGTACAATTCAACTATATTTGGGTGCCTAACTCTCTTGAGAATTGAGATCTCACGTTTTATATGATCAATAAGACCCACTTTCAAGATCTTCTCTTTGTCAATCACCTTAATTGCTACGCTCTCATTCGTCTTCACATTCCTAGCGTGGTACACCTTAGCAAAAGTGCCATGCCCTAATAGTTTCCCGATTTCGTACCTGCCCAACAGAAGTCCCTGATTTTCCTTCTTGCTCAGACTCCTCGTCGGCGCTAGTTTGCTGCTGGTGCTTGTGTCGCCGGCGGTAGCGATGCCGGCCATGGATTCTGCAAACTTTTAACCAAAAATATCCGCAGTATCAAATTTTCCCCTAAAAGAACCAAACTTTATCAAAAGGGTGATTCCAAATTGCGATAAAAATGCCAAAATATCAGACGAATAATTCAAAATTTGCAAAAAAAGAAAAAAAGGCTAAAATATCGAAAGGATCGTTTGAAGATTTTCGAAAAAAAAGGGGGAAAGGGAAGGCCAAAAAATGAACAGAGTTAGTTGAAAGTCGGCCTTAATAATGGTTTTTTCTGTGGAGAAATTGCCATTGAAATGGTGGGGCTGTCGTGTAGTTGGAGATGTTGATGTTATCGCGTTTTAGAACTATTTTTAGGTTTCAAGAAAATGATTGTGTACAGAGGTGTATCCTGTATGCATACTCTGTATCTATATATATTTTGTGGTGTAGGGTTAATGGAGGCTGGGGGTGATGCATATAAATAACTTTGTGGGGAATCCACAGCTGGAAAAATCGACAAGTTAATTGTCAATTGCAAAAAAAGTTTTTATATGGGTGTGTTTTAAGGGGGATAAAAACACTATTAAAGTTATTTATTTTCTTTAAAAATACAATAAATAAGAAAATGATGCTTAAGTCACGTGATATGCATGTGATTGATTCATACGTGGATGGTTTTTATTGGTTTTGAAGTTGTATGGTGTGAGCTTGTTTGAAGGAAATTTCTCGATGGAATATCCTTTTTGGGTCCAAAAAAAGCTCTTTTTTGGAAAATTAGGTAACACAACAAACTAATATTTACCCAAAATAGCGATAATTTAAAAAAAATTACAATTATTGAGAATTTTATATAAATGGATACACTTATTAAGTGCGGAAAATATAATATGCTTTATTATTGTTATGTGTATGAAGATTATATTTCGTTATTAAGAGTTTGTGTATGTATGAATATATTTATTATATTTGCAATAATATAAATAAGCGTGGAAAATACAACATACTTTATTATTGATATGCGTATGAAGATTATATTTCGCTATTAAGAGTTTGTGTATGTATGAATATATTTATTATATTTGTAATAACATAAATAAGCGCGAAAAATACAATATACTTTATTATTGCTACGTGTATGAAGATTATATTTCGCTATTAAGAATTTGTGTATGTATGAATATATTTATTATATTTGTAATAACATAAATAAGCGTGGAAAATATACAACATGCTTTATTATTGCTATGTGTATGAAGATTATATTTCGCTATTAAGAGTTTGTGTATGTATGAATATATTTATTATATTGGTAATAACATGAATAAGCGCGGGAAATACAACACGCTTTATTATATGAAGATTATATTTCCCTATCAAGAATTTGTGTATGTATGAATATATTTATTATATTTGTAATAACATAAATAAGCATGGGAAATACAACATGTGAAGATTATATTTCGCTATTAAGAGTTTGTGTATGTATGAATATATTTATTATATTTATAATAACATAAATAAGCGCGGAAAATACAACATGTTTTATTATTGCTACGTGTATGAAGATTATATTTCGCTATTAAGAGTTTGTGTATGTATAAATATATTTATTATATTTATAATAACATAAATTGCTATTACTATTATTTTTTTAGAAGAAAATTTATATCCGTTATTCGTTAATTGTGTCTGGAACAAACTATCGCTTTAGTATAATAATCTATAAATTACACAAATTGTAAATTATTATTATTATGCGCATGAATAAAAATTGATACCACGTCTCATATGAAAGAATTATAGCTATGTTTCATGATTAGAAGCCATAGGAAAAATTCTCTTTATTTTTTTCTATTCTTTTTCTTGAAAAGGAGTTTTATTCGTATTGTTGAAGGCTTTTCAGCCACTAAGATTTGTGCGATCACGAGGTAACGATGAATTATATATTGAGGTATTTTTTCTATGAATATTAATATTTATAGATACTGAAAATTTTGTATTTGAAATTATTTATTGGTAATGTTTCTATTATAAATGCTAAAGTTCTTGCTTAACTAAAATTTATATTTTACCATAATCTAAATACTCTTTTTTTTTTTCTTATCTTTTCTTTAAGGAAAAAAAAAGTTAGAAGCTAGCGTGTGGTGAATTACGATATAGTAATGAGAATCTTATATAATCAATCAATTGAGCTATTGAAAGTCTAAAATTATCATAAACGCTCTCATTCAACTTTAAATTTTCATAATTTCAAATATTGTTAAATGTCTATTCAAATATTTTCAACTTTATAAGCATGAACTTTGGTTTGCACTGAAAAATTATACTTTTCATGATTAACATGATTACGTGGATTGTGTGTCTTATTTTCTTAAGTCTAATTGAATCAAACTACTTTTTATAGTTAATGTCAACGTATGTAACTTTCTTGAAATTAAGAGAAAATTTAATAGAAGTAGGATTTGTCTATAAAGATTTATTTTCGTGTGCATCACATTCAATACTACACGTACTATTATTGATTTGTTTATTTTTTAATTTGGTGTTTGAATATTTATATTGAAGTCCGATTAAATAGAAATCAACTCATACATTACAAGTCCATTTTTGGAGACGACACTCTCAATTGAAGATATTTCAACCATCTCACTACCGTCCAGGTATATTACACACATATTATCTAAAATTAAGTTATTGCAATGCAATTGCTTTGTTTTCATTTTATGAGGTAAAGAATGAGTTTTATTAAGTTGAATCATTGGTACTCGTAGACTTATAACTAGAGGTGTTCACGGATCTCTTTGAATCGATTATTGATCAAAATCAGAATCAAACCATGAACACCCCTACTTATAACTAACATTTACAAAATTAATCGATTTCTTATTGGTACAGTACTAATTAGAAATATACATGTACTAACCAAAGTCAGATATGTAGATTTAAATATCATTTTAGACTACAAAGATGACAATATCTTATCTTCAATTCTTGTCACATCTATTTCTTTCCTCAAATTTTGACATCTTATCTCTACTTTATTTAGGTAAGATATGTTTGCTAACTTTTTGGTTCTCTTTCTTTTTCTTTTTCTTTTTTGGTTTTTTGTTTTTGTTTTGTATCAAAACATAAATAAATATCTCAAGGAAAAGCAAAATAAACTCATCAAGATATAGACTTTTCTTTTGCTCTAATCTTAATGATTATAGTGTAGTAATCATGTGAATATATAATTACTGCTAATCAATATAATCTCACATTGCTTCTTTTCTCCTACTATTAACAAAACTATGACAGTTTTCCTTGTACACTTGCAATAAAGACGTGCACATATCTGTTTTTTAAATCTTTTTCTTTGGATTAATAATGAAAAGTTAGATTTCTTGTTTTTCCCGTCATTTATTTTAGATTTAATGAGTATGAAAGAAATACACTATTTTATCCTTTACTAGCAAACCAAATGCAAATTGGATACCTTTAATGATGATTGCAAATTTGAGCTTCAACGGCTTGGAGTAAAATCAAGCAAAATGAAGATTCAACGCAAAAGGAACCTTGGATAAAAAAGTAAAGTTTATCCAGACGTACGTGTGAATAGATTGACTTTGAAACAACAACGATTTAAGAATGTATGGAGAATTTTTGAATCATATGATCTTATATTAAAGATATATATAATTTGTTGAGACCCACGCAGCAGAGTGAACAATAAAATTTAGGAGGAATAAATAGAGCAAAGTAGACACTAGAAAATTTAATGTGGTTCACCCAAAACTTTTGGGCTACGTCCACAAATCAACACTTCTGTTATTTCTTTCTTCTACTATTACAAATAG
>JBCEWC010009473.1:0-18699 GCA_038996855.1 Solanum aculeatissimum
GGATCCTTGAATCAAGTCCCACATACCTTAATTCCACCAACTAATCAACAAGATCAAACTTAATCAAGTCTTCTTCTCCAAATTCTACAAGCTTGCTTCAATAGAGGATAAGAGATTCTTAGGATCTTAAGAGAGAGTACAGGAGAGTTTGTAAGGATGAATGAGGGTTTGGGGAAAGATTTAGGGGTTTAGGAGACCTTAAGGGACCAAAATGGGGCTTAGGTAAAAGTTAAATCACGAAAATACCATTAATAAAATGCAACTTTCTGAAACTAAGCAATGTCAAACGGCAGCTATAGTGTCGTTTACTGGCGAACGGTCTGTCAACCCCTCCATCAAACATTACTTAGACAAAAATTTTAGTGTGAAATCTCGGAGGACTTTCTGTAACACTTCACGAACCGTGCAAAGTTTCACGACTTGTGGCCCTGCCCTTGGCCACTTTTCTGGGCCTATCTCCAATGTCTTCCGAATTTCAAACAGTCTCACCGTTTGGGCCATATCTCCCTCATCCAAACTCCAAATTACGTGAAACCAATTGTGTTGCAAATCTAACTCAAAGAGATTTAATTTTATATATAGTATCCCACATGGTTCATTCCACATCAAACGTTATGACTATTTGAAGTACACTGCCGAAACTGTCCCTCTAGGCCACCAACTAGCCCTATTTGCATTCGGCCACTTAAACTCAACCCATGGCTACAAAAAATCAACCATAGCTTGTAGTACATCATATAATTCCAATCATAAGGAGATTTTGAAAATATTTGGGTTGTTACAAGTGTATGGTGAATGCTCAAGGATCTTCTCACTTCTACACTAAAGACCTTGTGGATATCGCACTATAATTTTTTAGCTCTTGAGAGAGATCTTGGCTCACAGTCCTCTTCTTTGTAACCAAGTCCTTCATGAACTTTGTATACCCGGGGATCTTCTCCAATGCTTCAATAAGAGGAGTGTTGATAGAGGGTTCCTTCAGCATAGAGATGAAGTACTAGAATTTACGTTCCTCCTCCTACTTTTTGAGTCTCTAAGGGAAGGGGGAGGAGGTCTAGGAATGAGTTTCAACCTCTGTCACATTGGTGTTGCATCACTTTGCCCATCCTTAGCATGAATGTCTTTGGTTTTTGCATGTCTTGTCTCCACTATTTCCTCACGAACATCATCATCATCAACTGATATTAGAGGGTCAACGGTATGTTTTCCACCACGAGTAGTCACGTCTATACACTACCCCTCATTCTTAGGATTTTGAACTGTGTTGCTGGGCATTGCACCTTTTTGTACTGGTTCAGTTGAGTAGACATCTGACTAAACTACTGCTCAAGCTGCTTGATAGCAACAGAATGAGACTCGAATTTCTGATTAATGCTAGAGATGTCATACTTTATCCCGTTCAATGTCTCATACTGAGCGTCAGCCTTCTTCAATAGGCAATCAAACATCTTCTCAGCTCTAGAGCTACCAGTACTGGAATTATGATTAAGTGATAGAACATATAGACCATTTCTGTAACCATATTTGTGTCCCGAATCAGCATTTTTTTCTTGGCCCTTGTTCCTGTCATAGTAACTTCCACGATTGTTGTCTTTGAAGGCACCATCCCTGTTATAGTTCTGACCTTGGTTTCCTTGACCTTGGCGCAGATAGTCTTAATTGGATCCTTGGGCATTGGTCTGAAAACCCACCATTTGATTTTCTACAAAGCAAATATCCTCCTCATAGTAAGGTTTCTCTTAGGTGCTTGTGGAGGCTGATAAGATACTATATTTACATCTGCTTGGTTCTTTTTCATCAACAACTCTACATTAGTATTGATTCGAGCAAGCTCTTGCATCACATCATCACTTGTCTTTGCTTGCACAGAACTAGTACTGAATGAAAACGAGCTTTTTGTTGTTGACTTATCTCTTTTCCCCCATGCACGATCTGTCTTGACCACTCTTTCCATCCTCTCTACAACCTCCTAAAATGGTTGATCTATAAATGAGCCTCCTATAATAGTGTATGTGATAGCTTCTCTATTTTCATCCAGGGCTCTATAGAAGATATCTACTAGGGCTTCGTCAACAATCTTATGGTTTGGGACACTCCTTAAGCGCTTTGTGAATCTCTCCCATGTGGTACTGAGTGAATCACTAGATGACTTCTTGAATTTGTTGATTTGGGCCTTCAACTTTGGCTTCTTTGATATCGAGAAGAACCTCTCCAAAAAAACCCTTTGCAACTCTACCCAACTAGGGATTGAACTCTGTGGGAGCTCGGATAACCATAGCATTACATTGCCTGTGAGAGACAGTGGGAAAACACAAAGCCCAACAACATCCATAGATAGAATTTTATTTCCTATCATACTTTTATAGATGAATACATGTTGAATAGATGGTTATGTATATCCTTTGATGGTAAACTCGCAAAAAACCCACAATTTTATAGCATTTGAAGCCACCAACTCGACAAAATGAACTTTATGTCATCCAACAGCGAAGGTAACACAATAGATCTTGTGACATCCATCACCATAGGGTCAAGCTGATATTGATTCCATGTATTAGTTGCGGCTTGAAGAACCTGTGGTGGTGGATATAGTGGAGGTGGGTTTTTATTGTCATTATTCTTGTTCAGTGTTACATTCACTATGTCATTTTCAGCATTATTCGCATTATCCTGGGCAATTTTCTTTAGCGTCTTTTGGATCTTTGGGTCAAACAGAGTCAAGGGATTGCCTCGACTACAAGTGTTGTGCATACAATACACTTGTACGCTGAAACAAAAATAACAAAAAATATGAAATGAGGGAAATAAGGATTAACTCCCAAATCACTCAAATTAAACAAGTCTAGTTGTATTCCCTGACAACGGCACCAAAATCTTAATGTCTCCCCAGCTACATCTCTATTTTGGAAGTTAAAGTGATCGTTGTCAAGATATATAACTAACCAAGGTTAAAGTTGAACCCATAGGGAATATAGTGGACTTAGGATAATTCAAATCAATTCGAGGTGATTAACCTACTTATGTCCCAAAAAGAGGGGGTTTATGAGTTTTGCAGAAAATAAACCTATAATAGTGCAAGTGTTTTAAAATCAACAGAAGAAGTAACTAGGGTATTGTGTTCCCCATGATTGCCTAACTTGATATTACCAGATAATCGCAATCTTTTACAGTGTGTAGCATGCAGAATTGTAAGTTTAGTTTACCAAACCCTTTGATCCAAGTGAGAGGTAAATATCACTATGTTATTTGATCCATCTCCACAGTGTGACATTACTAACTCTTACCAATTATTCCAGTACAACTTCCCCTTGAACCAGTTTGGTTGATTAGATGAGAAAATATCAATCGAATCTTGTTAATTATTCTCTTTTCCTATTCATTACTACCTTGATCCAGTGAGTAACACTAGGCGAGTTCTAACGTTGGCCACCCGTTAAAAATCAATTAAAATGAAGAGAAATAATTAACCTTCCAAGAATTATGGATTATCAAATTTTACCTAATTAGTTCTTCATGGTTCCAACAACCCTAGTTGTGGATTTAGCAAAGCATAATCAAGGTAGATGAATTAATCATGTTAACGAATAGCATAATAAATCACTTATGATGATAAAGTTAAAGAGCAAGAAATCCCAAACTTCAAGAAATTATAATGCTATAGAATTAATGTAAAAAACACACAAAGAGTATTTTCCAAGTGTTTCTCTGTCGTTCTGCCTCTTCTCTTACATAAAAGAAACCTAAAAACCTATTTATACTAAGTAAAAACCAAATCCAAAATGAACTAAGAAAACTAAGTAGGGATTCATCTGAGCACTTTGTCTAAAACTATTCAATCTCTGATCCTCGAGACATGAAACCAATCCACGACCTGTATCAACTTCTATGGTTCAGTTGTTTCTTCATGGACTATGTATCTGAAAATAGGCCTTTCACTTGATCATGGCCAAGAAACCACTCTACAGCTCGTGGAAGTATCCATGGCACGTAAAGTATCTCATACTCTCCCAAAATATTGCAATTATGCAGACTTCATCCCAAAACCATGCCAACTCTGTGACCTTGAAAAGTAAACATAAAAACACATCAAAACCATAAATGTTTCTTTGAGAACACACAAAATCCTAAGTTTTAAGCATCAAAAGTATTGTATTTTGATAGCACATCACAAGCATCGGTGTTCCTCAAACATGCACCACTATGATTTCTTCCACATTTTGGGCACCTTGGAAAGTCATCCAACCATTTCCATCTTGATCCATAGGGTTGGGAACCCTATCATTAGAAAACTTTTAGCCATGAGCAGTAAAGGGCCCTTGACCTTGGAATTTCTGGCCTTATTGAAAATGACCACCCTTAGCACCTTGAAATCTGCCATCATAACGAGCCCTCTTAGACTCTACACTCCTCCTCTTTCTAAGCTTTTCTCCTTCAAGTTGCTTGACATAAGTCATGAGCCGATACAAGTCCATATCTCTTATGATCATGGAAGTATGGCATTCTTCATTGATCAAGTCGAACACTCCTGACACAAACTTGTGCATTATTGCCCTAGGATCAACAAAAAAGTGAGGAGCATGCTTTAAGAGGTTGTTTAATTCAAAGAAATACTCTCTAAAACTAATAATAACTTGATTTAGGTTCATAAACTCCATCATATTTGCCTCTATTAGCTCCAAGGGAAAGAAACACTTGAGGAAGGCGGCCTTGAATTCTTCCCAAGAGAAAGGCTCTCCATTTCCTCTCTCTCTCTTACATTGAACAAACCACAATTTGTCAAAGCCCTTTAGTTGATAGGCCATTATTTTTGCTTTATCCTCCAAGCTTAACCCCATGATATCAAGAACTTTATACACCTCATGGATGAATTCTTAGGGGGTCTTCTTCAACTTTGGAGCCATAGAACTCTGGAGGATTCATCCTTGTGAAATCCCTCACCCTCGAGGTGGGGGTAGGAGCATGAGGATCTTGAACTCCTTGGTTTTCCATGGACCTTGCCAATAAAGTGACCATATTTTGGTATTCAGCGTGGGTGACTCCCTTTTTATCTTGGGGAGCTTGAGAAGCCAGAGGGGCCGGTTCACCCTCGGGAGTGGGAGCCCTTTTGTGTTGTTCTTCTTGGAGGCATGATCTAAAATAGAAAATTATCATCCATTAGGGAAGTGAAACCTTAATTCAAATCTAAAGCACGACATAGAGTATGAAGAAGTGAATCATTCCTAAAATGCCTCATAGCCTCAAATTGGTAATTACATCGTGCTTTACAACCATGAACAAGACTTTACTTGACGCAGCGTGTTGGATTTATGAGGACCATTTAATAACCTAGTGCTATAAAACCACTCTTTGTCATGACCTAAGTCTAGGGCCTAGAAGTAACACGGCAAATGGGAAACCAGAAAGTACCTCAAACAAGCCTCTTAAGCATACATGGCACATCCTTAGTTGAGGAAGATAAATTTAAACAACAAACATATAATTCTAAGGGAAACGGGACTTTGGACTCAAGATATAGAGATTTTATGGGGAAAAGGATTAGCATGGATCATATAGCAAATAAAGTCTAAGGGGTGGGTAAGTATGACTCAAGCTATAAAGAAATTAGGAACTTGGACCTTCCATCTCATAAACAACATACAACAAGCATAAGAAGGGAATAAGGGTTTAAGGAAAGTATTCCATAAATACATAGGCATAATAAGAGTCAATCTCACATCATACAGTTCATATCCAACAACACCTCTGCTACAAATGGAATGGGGGCCAAGACATCTCCCAAGCTTACCCTCAAAAGATAACATCCATAATTAGACAAGCCATAATAAAGTGAGAATTTAAATAGATATTGTCCCTGATGAGTCGTGAAAATGTGACTCTGATTATGTTTTTAACTTGGAGATTTCATGATTTCTTAAGACAATTTGTGGGTTTAATATTTTGTTTAGTGTTATTTTTTAGGAATGAGGTTGAGGCATGGATTCAGACAAAAAAGAGGCTTACAATGAAGAAACTGGACTGAGCCTGGCCTGCACGAGTCGTGTGACCTTACAAGGTCTATAGGGTAGTCGTCCAGATAATGGGTATGCACCACGGATTAGAGTAAAATAGAAATGGACCCAAGTGAGGCTTTATGGAAGGCCTCACGTCTCGTGAACCCTCTCACGGACCGTAGGTCTACCCGTGGCCTCGTACTTGTGCTTTGCCAGGAGGCACTCAGAGGACTGGCGCCAGATAGCACCAAAGGCACAACCTACGGAGTGGGTCACAGATCATGAAGCAGTACACGGGTCGTGTACCCCGCAATGTGGATGAGGTGCTTGAAACAGTGACCGTTGAAGTAGGGGACAAAATGTTCAAGTGCAAATCCAAGTGGAAGTACATGGTCCGTGAGCCATCAAACGGACCGTGAACTATACCGTGGGCCAACACTTTAATTTTGCAGAATCACAAGAGGCACTAAAAGACTCAAGGAAAGTCCCACGGTACCATGAACGGATCATGGGAAGGCACATGGACCATCAATGTGACCATCTCTCTGACGTGGTACACCATGGAAAATATAAAGGATCACGCAACTTGAAGTCACACAGGACCCATCATGGATCGTGTGACAGACTGTGAAGTGCCTTACGGTCTGTGTAGTCGTCGTTAACCATGTTGAAAGCCAGTTTTCCTATTTTAATTTGGATTAGGTTTTCTTTAATATATATACACATTTTTAATTCATTTTGCATAATAATGAACTGCTAGAGACAGAGTTAAATGAGAGAATGAAACTTTTGAAGGTTTTTCATCTAATTTGTGGGTTTTCATCCGCTTGTTCGTGATTATAATTCGTGAATTGTTTGCGTATTCAATTGTAAGTTCTACTTATGATTTCTTCATCTTGTTCTAATTTGATTTCTTCAATTATGCTAGGCTAAACCCACAACTAGGGTTGTGGGAACCATGATAACTAACTAAGATAGGAAAACTTGGGGTGAAATTCGATAGTGATCATCATATACATCGTAGGAATTCTTCAATTTAATTTATACCTTAATGAGTCAATGCATTATGGTAGGACTGTATTCATTGAATGCCCGAGAGGGATGTAGTGATTAGGAAAAGAATCCTATAATAGAATTTAAGGTTGTTAACCCAGTCTAAGTGCTCGAGACCAGAAGGTGAGAGTATCTTGGGGTCCATAGCAAGGGGCAGAAAGGGTAAATGTTCTAAGACTGGAAGGTGATTAACGAAATGCACCTAAGAGGGATCGGAAGGTGAATTACGTATTAACTATTTGCTTTACTTTGTGTATGTGATCACAATCGTAGAATCCTTAAGTGTGAATATCGAAGTTGGTGTCATGGGTATCGCAATCCTATTTTTACTATTAATTGTTGAACTTTATTAGTCACTGTTAGCTAGTTGTTATTAGAATACCCTTGCAATTTAGTCTTCTTAACACATAAACCCCATTTACATTATGCACTTTTATTTCGGAAATAAGTATTACCTTAGTCAAAATGTGTGTAAAGAATTATCAAGTCACATAGCATATCATATATAGAAGGTAAAGGACCATAACCGATATATAAGATCAAGCGAGCTACTACTTGAAATTTTGATGTTCACTCAGCATGGGACATAGAGTGGTATACTTTGCCAAGGTAGACCAAATACTAAATTTATGGCATAGCCTTTTCAAAAAGTGTCGCCACCTTACAACATAATCTTTTCAGTAAGTTTTACATAATATCCTTACCTTACAGCATGGCCTTTTTGGTAGGTACAAGCCCATAAAGGGAATCAATAGCATGAACCTATGGTGGCACATAGTTTAGGGACAATGGGAGACTACCAAGGTCCTCTCGGTGCTAGGTCATAATCCCACGGAATACATGAATCATAATCATAGTCATATTATTCATAGTCTTAAAACATCATAATTTTAATCTTGGAGAAGCTCATTAAAACATAGCTTATAGCATCAAGATGGGGCATTTCATATTTATATCATGATCATGAACTCATAGCTTACTTGTTGGCCCTCTTAATAGTCTTAACATGCATAACATACATTTGTTTCCATAAGGCATTCATCATATAGGAGTCTTGAAATGTATTCTTAATCTTAAAACCATACAATTCATGGGTATATGACATGAGAGGAGTAAAATAAGATCACTTGAGCATTATTCAAAATAACCCACCAAAACATAATAAGACTTAACTAGGGTATCATCAAACCCTCATAAACTCCATAAATTTCACATGGCATTTCAATGCAATATAAAGTGCAAAGCAAAAATACGATAAACTACTTCATAAAATCATTATATAAAAGAGTTCATAAAACATCCATGAATTTTCATAAATTGAAAATAGATGAAGAAAAGGATTGGTTGAGCTTTGTAGAGGAAAGGTCTCCATAAATTAAAACCCATATACCTTGGTGTGATTTAATGGAAGAAATCTAACTTTGGAAGTGAGGAATCTGAAACCCTAGCTTGGCCTCATCTTTGGTAAGCCTTTGAAGAACTTGAGAGATTTTGGAAGGGTTTAGATGTAGAAATATTTTTAATGAAGGAGAATGGGGTAGATTAGGGTTGTATTAGGCTGAAAAGGGGTCTTTTGGATGTTAAAATGACAGAGTATAGGCATGTTTTAATAGGAAAAGTCAAATCTTCCCCTTATAAAAATTTGTCGTGTAGGACCACGAGACCTCGATTACGGGTCGTGGTCCAGTCTATGCGTTGTGGAAATGGGTTTTTTCTAGTAATATTTTGAACCCTCAAAAACCTTCTCTGAACCTCAACCTACGACAGGACTTATAGCTCGTAAGTTGAAGTACAGGTCATTTAGTATCTTGTATGCCCAACTTCAGAAATCAACATTTCCACCAAGTCTAGCCCTCATTCCACGAACACTTGTTACATCTTATGTAACTACCTACGACCCATAGAGTACTTCATGAAAGCCACTGGTACTTGAAAAAATTTTAGATTTCATTTCTTAGGAACTTTTACACCTTTCAACATGTGCGGCCTTACAAATATAAAGTAAAAGTAGTGCATAAATAGAACAAATATGTTGGAACGAAAACATCAATCCTATACTTTGTGGGAATGAACTGTAACTAAGATATGTGACCGTGTGAGATACTACATGGAATCAACCATAACCCCCTACGTTGGCACGGGGAGATCATTTGCCAAGTAGAACTCCATCTCATAGCATGCATCATCATATAACATAATTGGCCTACGTGGATCTACTAGCCTACAAGGGATCCTATGGTGGCACAGAGTTCATGAGAAAATGGGTTGCTTCTAGGTTTCTCTTGCCGAACCCACCTCAATGCCTCATTCGGTGCTAAGTCATCCCACGAAATTCTTTTAAAACATGTACTTAATCAAAAAATGATGTATATAATCATAAGTAGCAATCTCAAGGTATAGCTCAAATACATAGGAACCACCAAGTGAGAATTATTCTTTCACCTTGGGGACCATCATAAACATCATTTAGGGCATTATTAGCATTCTTGTATCTTTGACAAAATATCAACTTAAAAGCATTTATTTTAGGCCCTATTCATCATCAATATATCATGCAAAGGTTGGCTAACTTAGTGGGCTTAGTCATTCACTAGGAACCTCATGAATCAGAAGGGTCATACATGATCATGGGAAAAATGCTTATTTAAAACATGCATTAGTAGCCCACACATCATCCTTTAAAATCCTAATCATTAGGCTCATTACCATCAACTCAAAACTCATGGAAATGCTTAACTAGACATGGTATGATAACATCAAAGATAACATATATCATAATATATCATGAAATCATCATTAGCATGCATGGTAGTATTTAAAAGATCTTAAAGAAAAGGTAAAATCTTTAATGAATGACTTTGTGGGTGAAAGGAACCCACAAATCAACTTACATACCTTAGTTGGATTCTTAGAAGAAGGACTTGAATCCACTGGGAAGAATCTTAAAACCCTAGCATTTTTGCCTTGCCTTTTAAAGAGAATAATACTTTAGGATTTTTTTGAGAATATAGGAGAATGAAAATAATGGGAATCCTTGGGGGTTTTAGGTCTAATTATGACCCTAAAGAATCATAAAAATGACATAGTTTAAGTCTAGGACTCATGAAAAAGAAAAAAATATCCTTCATTAAAACTGCCAGACACGAATCACGAGACCTCAATTACAGGTCGTGGACTAAACAACGAGTCATGGTTCATGTATTCCTATTATCCTTTTCCAATCTTCAAAGACCCGTTGCCAATCTACCAAACCATGAAACTCAATCCACGGGTTGTAAACTCGTCCATAAGTTGTGGATCACCAGATGGAAACATTTCACACTTAGTAAATTTTTGAGTTCCTAGGGCCTTTTTCACGAACACAATCAACAGACCATAAATAAGACCACAGGTCATCCTATTGATTGTGGTTCCCCTTTCAGAAACTCCAAATTTCCTTCATCGTTTGGAACCCACTCTATGACTCATTCCACAGTTTGTGTTTCTTTCCACCGGTCGTAGATGGTCCTCGTGGATTATTTAACCCTTAAATAAATTTACCTTTTGAATCCCCTTATTCATGAGCCAGGTCTGCGGCTCGTGGATTGAACCACAGGTCATGAATTGTGCTCGTGAAATGGGATTTGAACTTTGATGTCCAACTTTTGTTGCACTTTCTAGACCACTAACTTGAGGGTCCTTACAGTTTTATAGTTGGGGTTCAGAGTCATTATCAGAGGCCAAAAGAAGCAACAATGAAAAAATCCCTAGTTTACGAGTTATACTCCAATCTATGGCTCATAAATTGTGTTTGTGGTTGGTGTCCTTAGTTTTTAATAAGGGTTTTTTGGTCATTTCTTACCCATCTAACCCCTATCTTTCTTTTGACCCTATTACCATCCTAACCTACCTAAATCTAATAAAACCATTCCCAAACCCATTTATTCCCAAAATATTCCAAAAATCTTCTAAGCTTTTCTCTCAAAAAGTCCTCAATTGAAGCAAGCTAGAGATTCGATTTTCTGAAGGATTCAAGGTCACACTCTTCTAGATTCTTAAGGTTTCTTCATCCAAGTATATGGATATTCGACCATGGATTAATTTTATTCATGGAGCCCAATCAAAACTCGACCTTTCCTCAAGTTTCAAGTATGAATTTTATGGATTTTCATGATTTCTCTTTAGATGCTTGAATTATGATTATTACTTGATTAATTTACTTGTATATATATATATATATATATATATATATACATATATATATATGAATTATCATGATTTATATGAATTACATAATTTTTAATTGATTTTAATGGGATTTCAGTTACACGTCAATTAGCGCTTATGAAATTGATATGAGTTTTCTTACTTATGATTCAATTGTATTAATCTTACATGAATTTCATTCAATTCCATGATTTCAGACTCAATTGTCCATGAATTCATATTTTTCCCTAATTTCTATGTTAATCTATGATTCGTGAATAAGATTCCAAGTGTTCAAGTATGTTTATGATCATGACTATTAAAGGGTAATTTACGACCAAATGTTTATGAAAGATGATAAGACGGGGAGTATACCCCCACTTTATGTAAGTTATGTAGATAGGCTATTCTTATGAATGGAATAAATTTAGTTGGTTATTATATCTATCTTACAAGATATGTAAGTATGATTTTTATGAGTTATGAATTATGTTTATGACTATATATTTATTGTATGTCACGTATTTTGTGGGGTTTGACTTAGAATCAAATGAGGCTTGAGTGAGGGGGACTATCCCTAATGGTCCTTATATAAATTTGATTAGTCCATATCTCAGACTCATTTTGGGCTTAGAATGTGAAGAAATATTATCCTCGGTATTCTATTATGTTCCAAATACTAACTAATATGTATGTGATATATCAAAAATATAAATAAAATGCACAAGTTGACAATATTAAACAAATCTTAGGAAAGAAGCAAAAGTGTGAAAAGGATAGACAAAAATGGATTTACCGACTTAATCGGCGCACTACCGAATGCTTAGTGGGACCGACTTATGTTTCAAAAACCAAGTCTCAAGTTCATGCCAAAAAGGTAGTCAAAATTGACTTCGCCAAACATATTTAGTGCATCACCAAATGGCCATGGAGACCGCCTATTATTGCAGAACTTAGGACCCCAAGCTCATGAAAAAAGGGAAATGTAGAAGGAACTTTGGTGAAATGTCGAACATGATCAGCAGAGTAATGGACCATAGCCTAATCTTTTAGAGACTCAAGCCTTCAAAAAGATGTAGAACAAAGTGATCAAGTTCACACTCGTTGCATCGGTGACATGCTCAATGATAGTCGGCTTTGACCGCCGAGTGGCAACTTGGTGCACAAATTTTCATGATTTTGCATGGACTATTTAAGAAATTTGGAAAGTACATTGTACATATCATTCATTTAAGGAATTATAGATAGAAAGAGAGTTATATTAGGGTTCTTAGAATATTCTTGCTCAATAGTACAAAGGAGAGGGTTTTAAGCTTGTGAAGGCACAAAATATTATGGAGATTAGCTGGTTGAAATCAACTTTTCTTTTATAATCCTTGTTACCCATGGACTCAGCTGCTAAAATTGGTATTGAATATTTATTTTCAAGCATGAGTGGCTAAAAACCCCATGTTGAGGGTGTGTAAATGATATGGGTTTTTTATTTCTATTATGGGTCTTTGATATTTTGACTATATTGTTGTTAATCTAAGTGAATTTATGTCTATTGCTAAGTTCCATCTATAATCCTAAGGTTTCAAACTTGGGATTTACTTCAAATCTCTAATTATTTCTTTAATTTGAGTAGTTAGAGTGTGCAATAGATGTATTAGCTAGAAATCTTTTGAGGTTTCAGTTGAATGACATACCCATAGGTTCAATGGATAAAGTATTAGGTGAGTTTATGTGATTTCTCAGGCCAGACGTGTCATCGAGAAATCCATATATGATATCATAATTGAATCATCTAAAACACCTTCTTCATAATTGAACATAGGTTATCATCATCCTAACCTATTCACTCACCGTTCAGTCAATTAGTGAAATATTTAGACTTGGCTTAGTAAATCTATTCCCATATTTGCACATCCCCAAAACCTCTCTAAATATTTTGCTTATCTTGCTAATTTAGTTTTTGATTGTTGAATCTATATCTTAATTATTGTAACCCCCAAAATTGAACCTACAATTACCTAATTCAGTTAATTACTTCGCCTCTTGAACCACCATTCCCTATGGGATTCAATCCCGACTATATTGTTGGGTAATATGTTGATGCTGACCGTCCCTGCTTCCTTTAAGTGGTAGGATTGAGCAATATGAAAAATGGTGTCGTTGTTGAGGAATGGCGCTAGTTCTTGACTAAAGTATTTGTTAAATTTAGTTCTTGTAGTTGAATTTATTTTACTGCTTTCTTATTATTTTTGTTGTTGATAATCAGGTGTTAAGATGGAGGATGAAGGGACTGTCCATGGTGATAATGTTGGAGATGCAAATGATTTTGAAAATGTTAATTGAGATCAGTTAGGAGCACTAGATCTATCCGACTATCCCCACTAGCTAGAGGTGCAGTATTTTATGTTACCAGTATTATGCTGCAACTACTCCGGTTAAAAGGGTTGTTGGTAGGGCTCGCCCACGAAGATCCTCATGAACATCCTAGGAATTTTGTTGATATTTTTTTATCGATTCAATTTCTGAGGAGTCACCTAAGAGGCCATTAAGTTGAGGCTCTTCCCATTCTTTATCATTGGTAAAGCAATAAGGTGGCTAGCTGAGCTTTCTCGAGATTCAATCACTTTGTGTGAGGAACTCCAAGATGTGTTTCTCAAAAGATTTTTCCTCCCTCGAAGATGGTTAAATTGAGGAGAAGTATTGACAACTTCAAAAGAATCAAAGGTGAGCCATTGTATGAGACATGGTTGTGGTTTCAGAAACTGTTGCTTCAATGCCCAAACCAAGGTGTTCCAAACCACTTATTATTGTAATACTTCTATGTATGTCTTAATGCAGTCAACAAGGGTATGGCTGACCAGTTGGTTCAAGGAGAAATCTTGAAACAAACTTTTGCAACTATTTGTGACCTCTTGGATGATATGACAAAAATCAACAAAGGTTAGTATACAAGGGATAACCTTGTAACTTCTATGCATAGGGTTCTATCAAAAGAATAACTTGCTAAAGATAAATATAGAGACAAAAACATGGCTAAAATGTTAACTCAGCTAGATCTCATGACTAAGCATGTAATGGGAAGAAATCGCAAAAGTGTTAATGTTGTAGTTGTTGCTAGTGATGTCGTGTATGATAATGTATCGTATATTACATGGGTAATCAGGTGATGGGTTCTCAGTTGGCTTTTCCAAGGCCACTCGGGAATCAAGGTTAGAATAATGGTGCTGGATGGCGAGATAGATCATGTCCAGAACAATCCCAAGTTGGTGGTTGAAGATATCATGATAAAGAAGGAGAGATATATGTTCCACCCCATGGTGCGGTGAAGGTTGCTGACCCTGTGGTGAACCTAGAAAACTTCTAGACTGAGGACATGTTGATTTGAATCTTTAACAAGGTTGAGACCTTTAATAATGTTTTAAAAGAGATGAAGTCCAATTTTCATAGTTGAGTCAAACTCTGACTTCACACTCAGCTTCTAATAAGCACTTGGAGACTCAATTTGGTAATATCTTACCCATCTCAACCAAAGGCCGAAAGCAGGATTACCTACTGGCATAGTAGCTAACCCAAAAGTGTGAACCAGTAGTGTTTGGCTATCAAGATCCACAGTAGAAAAGTTATACAAGGTATTCAGTTCACACATGTGATTGAAGAAGGTGCGAAAGAAGTAGAAAAAGAAGAAGGCACTATGAGTGTCAATGATGATGTTGATTTAGTTTTGAATGAAAGTGATGAGACTCTTGGTAATCCCAAGAGTAGTGAAAAAGAGAAAGTAGGGGGTGATTTTGTCAATGCTAAAAGAGCATCCCCTAAGAATACAAATTCAACTGTTAAGTTGAAAACTCCTTGAATTAAGATCGACCTGCCATTCCCTCAAACATTAAAGAAGAAAAGGGAGGATACAAATTTTCAAAAGTTCCTTTCGATATTCAATTCTATGTCCATAAATATCCCATTAGTTGAGGCAATAATAAAATTCCAGGGTATGTAAAGTTTATGAAAGAGTTGGTTACCAAGAAATGGACCTTGGAGTGTGAGACAATTGAGGTGTCTCATAATTGCAGTGCTATCTTGACAAATAATTTGGTTGCCAAGAAAGAGGACCCTAGTGCATTCACAATTCCCTGTACCATTAGAGCTTACAAATTCAGCAAGGCATTATATGATTTAGGTGTGATCATAAATGTCATGCCCTTATCTATATTTGAGGAATTAGGACTGGACACACCTTCACCAATAACTATGTAATTACTTATGGCTGATAGGTCCATCAAAAGGCCGGTTGGAATTCTTTGTGATGTTTTGGTGAAGGTAGACAAGTTCATACTAATGTTCTACTTTGTGATCTTAGATTGAGAGGTAGATGTGTATGTTCCTATTATCTTAGGTAGGCTATTCTTGGTTGCCGAAAGGGCCCTGGTGAATGTTGAGAGAGGAGACTTGAAGTTAAGAGTGAATGAAGATGAGGCCGTATTCAACATATGTGGAACTTTCAAACCAGAAAAAGACCTCCAAGTGGTGTTGGTGATAGATCGATCATAGGTAACTTGACGATAGGAGGAACTACGTCGTGCCACAAGGTTAACTATAGCGCTGCTTGGGAGGCAACCCAAGGTGAGTAGGTAAACATTTATTTTTGAATAATGGGTGTTATTTTCTACAGGTGCATGAAAAGGGAGAAGTTGATGTGAAATGATAAAAGGGTGATATGATGGGTATGATCAGTGAATTTTCGAGTTGAGACAGTGACCACCAATTTGACCACTTTTTGAGTTAGCTGATGACTCTTAAGATGTTGTCAAATTAAGAATTCTATGTTTCAATTTGGTAGATTGTCGAAGATGATGAGCGATGGTCAGCTTCACCACCCTTTGAAGTTGATGAAAAGGTTTGAGTTACTGTTGAAAAAGGTGGTCAACAACACACTCGGGGTACCGCAGAAGGTGCTAGGCGAAGTGGTTCGGCATCGCTAAATCCTCGCGCCTAACAAACCTATTAAAGTTTTTTCAAATGCCTTAGGCCTTTCACTTTTCATCTTCCCTCCTTTTCACTTCCATTACAAGCCAACATTCCCCTTTAGTATTTTCTTTGCAATTTTCCTTGGATTGAGAAAGTTCATCAACAAAATCTTTTATGGAATTCTCATTGTTATTTCATCATTGAAGAGGTATATTGTTTTTCCCTTTGCTTAAGTTCTTTTTGAAAGAATGGTATTGAAATGATGAAGGCATGAAAAAGGTTTTGTGAGCCTCTTAATCATAATAGTGAATGAAATCATGTTAGAAATCATGTGGGTGATGTGTTTTTGTGACTCTAGAACCCTGTGCTTCATGTATGCTTAGTATATTTAGGTTTTTGACTCCTTTGAAAATCATGAAATTAAAGGTGCATTTGATGTGGGCTAGGTCTAGATTTGATAAATATGTTGCCCAAAGTTTGAATGTTATTGTGTATTTTCATAATATTGACCTTGATCTCTTGATGGATAGACTTAAGTTGAGATAATGTCATGATCATGAAAATGCCTTGAATGAATATGTATGTGTAATGACCTAAAACTTTTTTAACGCTGTACTAGTGGGTCAAGGTATGTTCTGAACTTGTTATCGTTGTATGGTGATGATCATGGATTCTATTTAAGTGGTCGTATTCAAAGGAATCGGGTTAGTGAGTTTGTATGGAACCGTGTGGGAGGACTAACTTTGAATGGCTATATATTTTGGTATGGGCTGAACTGTGTGGACTATACCTATCAAAACAAAGCTCTTAGAGTTATCTTCGCAAAGTAATTAGTTTCACTCAAATTGGAGTTCATATGTGGAAGTTATGTCCATTTTGGTGGGACTATTTGTGGCCGAGAGTGTTCTAGAAAAACTAGGCCAAAGTTTGCTAAGGAAGGGCTATACGGGAGGGGTCACAAGCCGTATAGAGGCTCACAACCCATGAGGAGCATCCATGGGTTGATCCAGAAAGTGGGCTAGGTGATGGACAAAGGACAGAACCAAGTAAGACTCTATGGACCTCCTCACGGTCCGTGTGATGCCTCACAGTTTGTGAGGGCCTTCGTGGAGTGGTCCAGAGACCGCCCAAACCACAGGGACAGGACTCCAGACTAAGTGAGGCTCCACGAACTAGTGTATGGTCCGTGTGCATCTTCACGGACCGTTAGTCCTGTCGTGGAGTGATCAAGAAAGTCTTCCAAGATTCCAAGCCAGGGCATGAACCAAGTCAAGCCACACAGTAGGGTTCACGGTTCGTGAGCCACTACACGGACCATGTGGATGCTTCCATCAGTGATTGTTCCAGTTATCTTCTCCATTTTATTAATGGTTAAATGGTAATTTTAATTATTCCTAAGGTCGTTTTAGCGTTTCTAAACTCTCCTAAAACCCATAAATTGAACCTTAATTCATTTTAATTCATTGAAGCTCTCAATTTATCTCCCAAATTCTTTCAATTTTCTCTCATCCACTGTAACAACCTGAAAATTTTTTAAATCTCCTTATGGTTGGCCTTATATAGTGTACTACTAGTATGGGTTGAGTTTTGGTGGCCACGGGTTTAGTTTAAGTGGCCGAATGCAAAATGGGCTAGTTGGTGGCCTAGAGGGACAGTTTCGGCAATGTACTTCAAATAATCATAACTTTTTATGTGGGGTGAACCATGTGAGCTGCTACATAGAAGGTTGAATTTCTTTGATTTATCTTTGCAACACAACTGGTTTCACTCAATTTGGAGTTCAGATGAGGGAGATATGGCCCAAACAGTGAGACTGTCTGAAATTCGGAAGACATTGGAGATAGGCTCAGAAAAGTGGCCAAGGACAGGGCCACGGGCCGTAAAACTTTTCACGGCTCGTCCAGGGTGTCTTCAAGTGTTCCAGTGAGCTAGGGGTGTCCTAGAACCACCCCTAATCCAAGTATAGGGCCACAAGACCTTGGATAGCTCGTGAGAGCCTAGGCGGCTCGTCCAATGTCCCGTCAAGTTGGACAGTGGATAGGCCAAACCATGACCAAGTTTGGGAGGCTAAGTATTGGTTCACGAGATCCTCACATGGACAGTCACACCTCATACAGTCCGTCCAGTTGTTCGTGAAGTGTTACAGAAAGTACTCCGAGAGTTCGCGTTGAAAATTTGTCTAAGTGTTGGTTGATGGAGGGTTGAACGGCTCGTGCACCACTAAACGGGCACTGTATCTTCCATTTCACCTTGCTTAGTCACGGAAAGTTACATTTTATTAATGGTATTATCATGATTTAACATTTCTCTATGCCCTTTTTTGGTACCCTAAGGTCTCCTAAACCCCTAAAACTTTCCCAAACCCTCATTCATCCATTCAAACTCTCCTATACTCTCTCTTAAGATCCTAAGACTCTCTTGGCCTCCATTAAAGCAAGCTTGTAGAATTTGGGGAAGAAGACCTTGATTAAGTTTGATCTTATTGATTGTTGGTGAAATTAAGGTATGTGGGACT
>JBCEWC010009474.1:0-18697 GCA_038996855.1 Solanum aculeatissimum
TAAACTCTTAATATTTTACAAGTATTATGTAAGCCTAGAATTTACAGTAGTGGCATCCTCTCACGAGGGTTGTCACACAGTTCATCCCATACAAAAAGTTATGATCTCTTAAAATACCCTGTCCAACCGGCCTCACAATGCCACCAACCGGTCCATTTTGAATTCGGCCACATAAATACAACCCATGGCTACCAAAATTCAACCATGATCAGTCCAACACTATACAAGACCAACCATCAAGAAATTCAAAACTTTTCGGGTAGTTACATTGTTAATTGGAGTTGAGTTCTACAACTTTTGGTGATGGTCTTTTTGACCACTTATTCCATTCGGCGCAATGCCAAAATTACACCACCATCGCCGATAGTAGCAGTGAAAAAAGGTCAGAAAATTGTGAAAAAGGGTGATGGTCTATTTGATTGCTGAAATAGTTCAATGGATCGCTGAGCATGTTATGCGATCAAACATACCGACCCCTTCAAATGATTTCTTTGTGGATGGATTTGAACCTGATTGCCATATGATTGTTGCTTACATAATGTTTTGAGCATGTTTCTCAAGATAACCAAACTGAAGCATGGTTTTGCTAATTCCACTATACCTTCTCTTGTGCTAGAAGGATCTTGTCCTATGAAGCATCAAAGTGAATCCAGGACTAAAGCCATACATAAATCCCTATCCCAAACATCTTAGAGGATACAAGAAGCAATAAACCCACGACGCCTAAACAAACTTAGGGCAGAGGTGCAAAGAATAATCTTGGAAGAGAAACAATTGTCAATTAATGGTGTAGTTGACCGGTACCCAGAGCTTTGGGACGCTCTTAAGTTCCATAACATTCAATTATTTACAAGACCTCGAGAACCAAATGTGCCTTCTTTGGTTCGTAAATTTTATGAAGCCTATAACAAGATCATTCACCAGAACAAAAGTAGAGTAAAATAAGCACTCAAACCTCTTGGTGTCATGGAGGTTCAAGGACTGCATGTCCCATGTAGTGAAAAATAGATTAATGACATTGGGATGCACAAATTGAGCTCAAAGAGAACTGCAGGATATGATACATCACAAAACATTTGAGTATATTAAAGCATGGTTGGGCCCTATGATTGGGATTCCTACTTCCTTATGGTTAGAGAAGGGAGTCATTTTTTACATACTGGGAGATTTTTTTTCTCTTCATCAGCAACATCTTAATGCCACCACGGAATGAGTCGATACTTTGACATACCAAAGAATCATTGGTTGGGTGTATCAGGAATCGCCGAAGACTAAATCTTGGTGCCATCATAGCCCCAAAAATCCTTACTATAGCAAAATAGGTGCAAACCTCACTACCATTTCCCAGCCTTATCACAACTCTTTGTAAGCAAGCAGGAGTTCCCAGAAACAAGAAAATGGATGTGTAGGGGACTTCATCTGTATCTAGTAATATCTAGAGGATTGAGGCTGAATTTCTGAGAGACAAGGCAGATAGGGCAAGGAAAAAGTGAGCTGATAAAATACCATTGGTTAATGTTGAGACCCTCGAGTCTGGCGCTATAGAGCTTGGCCCCAACACAGGTATAACTTCTTCCCCTACATTACCTTCATCTACTGCCCCTAATACCTCCAGTGAGACACCACAGGATGCAAATGACCAACCCCAATAACTAAGGCCACCATTATTGGCATTAGTCGATTGACCAAAATGGCTGATCTTTGTATCATCGGGGTTGAGTCATCAGTGCCTAAACTTATCGAAGCAGCCATAGCCACAACGTTGAAGCCATATATTGAGGCTGAGGATAAATAATGAGAGCTAATGGAGGTGCAAAAACTGAGGATAGATAGGCTTGAGGTGACGATTGATGACCCTTGGAAGGAATTGGCCAACTTGAAGGATAGGGTTGTAGTTATAGAGAAGTCAGGTGGTGGAAGGGTTGACATGCTGGATTTAAAAACTGACTGTGCTTATTTGATGAAGGAAGTGGTTGCCCTTAGGTCCACAGATTTAAGAACATTATTTGATGGACTGGAAGATCCACTCAAAGTTGATATGACTGTGAAAGTGTCGGGTGAAGGTAGTGAAGAAACCAAGGAGGCAAACACCCCGAAGATAAATGAAGAGGAAGTGGTAACAAAGTCCAGCCATGAGGACAGTGAGGAGTTAGTCTAGGTAGAGAGCCAAATCATGGACACTATGAAATCAACATCTCGTCTTGACATATCCATGATAGACAGATCTGGTGAGAGTAAGCTTGAGCATGTAAGTCCTCTAGTTGATCCTGAGAGAGCATCGGTGGATGAGGGCATTGATTCCTCCTTGACCAATTCACCAGTTCCACCACCACCATAGCAGGATTGAGTTGAACCAAGGGGAATCTGACACTTATCTCTTCCTTTTGTGATTGATTTCTATTTTTTCTTGCACATTGAGGACAATGATCTCAATTAGGAGGGGGTGATCATTTGGAGTTCCCTAGTAATTTTTATATTGAAGATTTACCTTATATTTTTTATTGGTGAGACAATGATGTTTATTTTAATTTTGTTGATGAAGGATTGAGACAATTTCAACCTTTTGGTTTGTAAATAATTTTAATTTAGATTTTAATAGAGTAGTATTTGCTTTACTATTTTAATTTTCCTTTTTCTTTAGTTGAATGGAAGAATGATTGCAAATGATGTCCTTGAATTTTTGAAAACCCTGTGGATATATGAAAAGTCATTTGAATGTGAATGTCGTGTCTCTAGTCCATAGCAATCTGAGCATCGATGACCAATATCTTTCATTCACATAGTGTCATGGATGAGGAGCATGTACTCACTCACTAATTAGTCATATTCTTGATAAAACAATCCATTCATGGATTTGAAGCGTCTTGAGTTGACAATGTGAGCGATTGAGCTTTGATATGTGATGATCAGAAATTGCAAGTGTGTTGCCATTGTTTAAATGCAAATACATAGTGCCATTGTGAGATTAGAAATTTTGTTGAAAGACATGTTTTGCAACATCTAGAACTTGCCCGGTTT
Organism: Solanum aculeatissimum; assembly: GCA_038996855.1. Lineage (NCBI taxonomy): Eukaryota > Viridiplantae > Streptophyta > Magnoliopsida > Solanales > Solanaceae > Solanum > Solanum aculeatissimum. The sequence continues at coordinate 3,019 of JBCEWC010009474.1, forward strand.
GTCTTGAGGAGTAACTTGGTTGATTTCGGATTAGAAAAGGACTTTTCACGACCCAAAAATGAGTGTGATGATACTTGTCTTATCCCCACCAAGACAAGTCAGCCAAATACTCAATTACAACCACAAATTGCAGAAGAAATAATAAAAATAAAGGTTTAATTACAGATAATAAGTCAACTTAATTAAAAATCCCCAAAACGTAGTTGTCACATTCACAAGTCTCTAATGTGTTACAATAGATTTGAAAGAAAATACAATTCCCAATTGATGTTATCTCTAAAGTAGAAAAAGATCATAAATAGGAGAAGGAAGACTCCCTGAAATAACAGATATCCACCTCACTAATCTCCACAGAAAGCCTCAGATAAGAAGAGAAGAGAGAGTATCACAAAGATCTGAGTATATAACCTACAAAAATGTATAGGCAAGGGGTGAGTACCAACCATAAGGTACCCCGCAAGCGAACTACTAAATGCAAAATCAAGTAATACAAATCATGAGTACTCCTAACTCTACAACCAAACCTCCACAACTACAACCTGCATAAAAATCAGCCCAGCCTAATAGTTCACAATGTACATAGAATATAGCTCAATAACCACACCAATATTTATAGATCAACAACATAAGGATCAAATTCATCCATCACAATTTCCATAAATAGACACTCACAAGTTCATAAATGATGAAGATGTGTAGTGCAATGTCAAACATAATGATGCATATCTGACCTAGTGATACGCACCCGCTGTCTCTCAGTCCGGGATCCATGGCGGACTTATAGCCCATGCATCCGTCGTAGAGTGCGACACAACCGTAGAATTATAGTATCCGTCGCAGCATGCGACATGACCATCTAATCATAGTATCTATCACAGCGTGCGACACCACCCTCGAATCATAGTATCCATCATGGTGTGCGACACGTCCCTCAAAATGGTACATCCTCTTTAGTTTCTTATTATTTTTCCCAATTCACATAACCTTTGTCATAATATTATATAAGAATCAATGCAATTAAATATGTTCACATACATAATGAGAAGATGACCATTTTTCAAAAAATGCACAATTTACAGCAACATAATCATGATATAACATCAACCATAAATCAATAAACCTTTCAAATCATACTTGACATATCACATATCAATATATATACACAAATTTCCTTTTATCATTCCTTTTTCATCATCAAGATTATTTAGCAAGAGCAAGTCAAACCATCACCAAGCCTTATTAATCTCAACACAAATAACAAGGAAATACATGATTCTATACACTTAACAAAAGTCGAAAAATCCATTTGTCTCAATTAATCGAATAATCGCTTTGAAACTTGAGCCTTTCATAATGCTTTCGGACTGTCAAAATCTATTTAAATACATAATCTACATAAGAATACGAATCTAATGACATCCATATTGCTATATTTATTTTTTACTCAAAAATTGAGTCAAAAAGTCACCTCGAGCCCTAGATATCGAATCTAAAATTTTATTTTAACTTATATTTACCCATGACAAAATAAATTTGTATGTCAAATTTCAATTAAAATGGATCGTTATTCGACTCCCAAATCAAGATTTTATTTTAAGAACCCTAAGGCTATATTTTCATAATTTGTAGACGTTTCTATCCTAATAGAAAGGACGAGAACAAGCACCTTGATATTTTGGGATGAGAATCTTAATTTTCTCTCTCCTCTTTTTCTTTCTTTTCTTTCCTTCTTTTCTTTTTCTCCACTGCTTTCAACGCCGTCCATTTCTCGTTGTATTTGTTTTTTTTGAATTTTTAGGGCTTTAGCCCTTTCTTTTTATTTGTCCTTTTTTTATAATTTATTCACTTTTTTTATTTGTTCTTCTTTTTTAAAAAAAATTAAAATTCTTAATTAATACTAATGTAGTTTAATAAATACGAAACAGATGATATAAAAAAATTGAACAAATAATAAATTCTAATTTTTCAATTAAATTAATTTTCTAATATCCACCGAATAAATAATCATAGATAAGTGAGTAGTTTAAAATTTTTAATTTAAATTTATGAAAAAAGGTATTTTATGATAGAGTGAGGATTCATTCTTAAAATGACCGAACAGATCATTACATTATCCACCACTAAAAATCATGTAGATCCTCAAACATAAAGAAGGAGAAGGAAGAATAGTCGACATTACCAAAATTCTAAGTTATTATCTTCGAGAAGTAATATTCATTTCTCCAAGTGAGCTCCTCCTTAAGACCATTCCATCAAAATCAATCATTAAGCATTGAACTTTTGGATGGAACCTTGACAGATTTACAAATCAAGAGTGACTTTCAAGCCACAGACTAACCCATGAACCCAATCTTAATAACAATCCACTAAACCATAACTTAACAATTAGGATGCATTTTTTCTCATGTAACCACGATAAAATTCTAAATCAACATCGAACATAATCAAAAGCAAACCTAAATCAACCATGTCACACTCCTAATGCACAAACCATCACAGATTTTATTAAGATTTCATCCTCACAATCAAATCTTCCGACGAGCTTAAGTTATAAAATGTGATCTTTAGATACTGGATACTCATCATAGAAAATTGAATTTTTTTCTGACCCAACAAGCCTTATATTTAATCATACCCAACATGAGCATAACCTCAACGACGCGATGAATCTCAAGACTGTTGGACAACAATAAGTATCCATAGTAGCTCTCCTATAAATTCTCATAAGCAAAGTTGTGCGTGTAAAGCCACTTGCATACTTCAACTATCCCAAAAAATACTAAATCTGTCATAATTGAAATAATGAGGTGTGGACAATTACCCTATATTACTAAGAGAAAATTGCAGGATCAGTTCACTCGATCCACCACTAAGGATTTGTCTACAAAAGTGAGGACATGAATGGAAATAGACAGGGAGTAATACTCTAAAACATGTCCATAATGAAGTAGGTAGCCACATAAGAATGCACAGAATCAAAGTCGAATGATAGAAGATACTCCTCTCATAGTAAACATTTTCATTCATCTGACCACATCTTTTTTGAATTATATATTTTTTTAGCTACTCACAATCAACCTGTTTGATCCCTAATATAATCGTACACATACTTAATTTATCAAACTCCATATACTCCTCACAGTACTGCAATCAAAGAAAATACTCTTAATACTAAAAGAACGTCATAGCCATACTTGTCATTTATCATTCTCTCAACTTGTTACTAGTATTAAAGTCTTCTTAGTAACACATTGTGACTTTCAAATATTTCAAACTATGACTTTCTCTCTTTTTATTTAAGCGTTTCTTATAGATATAAATTACACCTAATGTTGATAGTATTGATTTAAAATTTGATAGTATTTTTTTCACCGAGGTAAAGTTATTTAATTAAACCTAAAGTCATTTCATGCAATCTTTCACATACCAAATTTCAAATATGATTCAAATCATCATATACCTCATGCCAAAACTTTGAGAGATTCAGTCAGCTTAATAATTGTGTATACCATAAGCATATAACCTCTAGTCATCATCAAGTGTCTATGTAACACATCACAATAATCTATGTAGTCCCATTAACAGAGTAATTTCCATTATGTCAAAAAAAACCTTCCAATAATCATGTAGAACTATTGTTCCATATCGAGGTGCCCTCATAAGTCATCTATCATAATTGAACAATCTAAATCAATATAAAAACGTAGAATATTAAAAACATCATTATTTGTCGCTCGAATGAAAATTCAGTTTTCATAAAAGTCACTAATAAAATTCTAGTAAATTTGTGCTAATCAAGTACGCATTGCATGATCATATCTGAGCTCAAATGCAAAAATTAATAAAACCTTTAACTCCGAACCAAAGGTCTATATGGGAGGTCTCATTCCTTCACCTTTCTTGGATTCTTCCTAGGACACAAATTTCGGATATCCTGAACTCTTCAATATATCAGACTCTTGTTCCTTTACTAACACTTCAACATATTAGACTCTTGTCCCTTCACTAACTCAGTTATCAACTTTATTCTCTGACCAATAACACATGATATTTTACCCTATGCTCTAAGCCAAAACTTTAAGTGAAACACTTCTTTAGGTCCTTCAACAATAAAAAAAATAACTAAATTTTATGGCCCAAACCATATGCAAGTTCTTCCAAATATTAAATACTCATTGCTATCCATTATTTCTTATCTTACAAATTCATATCTGGAAAAATATACTACCAAAAATGTAGACTAATAATGAAAACTTGAATCTTTATTTTAGCTTTACCCTAATTCCTTTATCTATTGGTATTAGCTCATAACTTGAGATCTTTAATTCATGTATCTTAAATTTTTATTGATCACCTCTTTATCAACCTTACCGTGTCCCTTATAAAAAATTCAATATACTAATTACCATCCTCAAAATCACAAAAATAACTTATTACCATATTCAAGACGCACGTATATAGATCTTTGTTTTCAAATATTACTCGATAGTTTTTCTAATCCAGATCAATGGTACGCCACACTATCATCATAACCAAAGAAAAATAAATAAAACCACATGGCTTTAAATTCAATTTTCTACTCTCACAAAAGATACATTTTTTACCTTTATCATTAGAGTGAATGTCCCTACATCTCACTAATTTATTCATTTATGACTCTAGCTCTTTTCAATTCCATTGAAGCAGTATCTCAACACATTCTACATCTTTTCTTATGATCACGTTACTCGTTAAATAGTAGCAAACATAACTATTGGTACTTGCAAATTGTGTTTACCATATTGAATTCATTCAATCAAAAAATTCTTTTTGTATGATTGCATCTTGATCTCTTTCCATCACATACTCTTATTACCATTATGTTCTATAGTTGTTGCCATCATTTCAAGGTTAATCTCACCATTGATATGACACATAAACCTATTATGTCAGTCAGATTTAAAGGACTAATTAATTTTTGATACACTTTCTTACTGAAATTCGCCGTTACCGTTTCCCAAATTTACTCGTTGGGACTTTTCTTATTCATAAGCTTATCATTTTTACATTATTCACTTTTCATTGCGATATTGAACCACTCTCTTAGATCCTGTTATGGATAAATCGTCCTCATTCAAAATTTCAAATACACCTCACAACCTAATGCATTAATTGTACTAAAGATCCACCACTAAAATCTTTCTTATAAATAATGCTTAGCCCAAGCATCCAGAGTAACAAACTACTTGATTTCTCAAATACGAATGTAATATTAAATCTTATTAATTAAGTATGTACTACAGTAACAACTCCTTAAGTAATTAATATTCACACTTGACAATCTACATATCTATTTTCATATACCACTGTGAAAGTCCATTAGATCCATCACTAGAACTCATCGTACCTATCAAGAAAGTAGTACAAACTAGCCTGCATATTTCTACTCATCAAATAGCTGCAAAATATTATCCAATCCATCATGACTCTAGTCTAAGTAATACATATTTTTTCATAAATTCAGTCGCTAGAAAAAGTAAAACACTCCATAACTCTAACCAAGTAAGCATCAATGTCGTTGTGATAGTTGTATCATCATCCTCTCTGGTATTCACTCAATCTATGAAACCATAATACAGATTATGACCTTCGTTTGCAAAAACTCATTCTTATCATTATCTAAGTAATCCATACATCTTATTACACTTTAGTAATAGTGGTTTGAAGATTTACAGAATTTATTATCTAGCTATCTCTTTAACATTCTACCTTTAATTGTCGAACCACTTTCGATATCGTATGTACTACATCAATATTACATGTGTTTCTGGATAACTAATCCCAAAAAGGATAACACATTTATGAAATCCCTCAATTCACGGTTTGACCTCATCACTCAAATATCCTCAAAAGGCATCATTGAGTCATCACCTTACTCAATCTTTTTTAATATTGAGAATTTTAATTTTTTCAAAAGTATATCACTTAACTTTAGTACCAGATCTAACATTCAATAAATATACAACTCACTAACTACTCACATAAAGAACCAAACACGAATCATCCCTATAAGTAAGAGGGAATGAAATAAAGCGATAAGAATCACACCAAATCAAGAACGCACGATAGAGAATGAATAAAAAAAAGAAAGTTTCCTAATAGCTTTCATAGCCTCTCGAAGATAAGTATAGATGTCTCCATATTGATCCTCGAGACTCTACTAGATTCTGCTTGTACACACGGGAGACCTATGAACCTGGGGCTCTGATATCATCTGTCACGACACAAAAATGAGTGTTATGACACTCGTCTTATCCCCATGAAGACAAGTCAGCCAAAAACCTAATTACAACGATAATATGCGAAAAGAACAATAAAAATAAAGGTTTAACTGCGGATAATAAGTCAACTTAATTAAAATTCTCCAAAACATGGTTGTTACGTGCACAAGCCTCTAATTTGTAATAAATTTGAAAGAAAATACTAGTCTCAAATGATGTTGTCTCTAAAGTAGAACAAGATCATAAATAGGAGAAGGAGAAATCGCTAAAATGACAGATAACTACCTCACTAATCTCTACAAAAAGCCTCATATAAGAAGAGAAGAGAGAGTATCATAAAGATCCGAGTGTATAACCTATAAAAATATAGAGTCAAGGGGTGAGTACCAACCATAAGGTACCCAACAAGCGAACTCTTAAATGCAAAGTCAAGTAATACAGAACACGGGTACTCCTAACTTTCCAATAAAACCTTTACAACTACAACCTGTACAAAAATCAGCCCAGCCTAACAGTTCACAATGTACATAGCATATAGGTCAATAACCACACCAATATTTATAGATCAACACCATAAGGATCAAGTTCATCCATTACAAATTCCAAAAATAAGCACTCACAAGTTCATAAATGATAAAGATGTGTAATGCAATGCAATGCAATGTCAAACATAATGATGCATGTCTGACCTAGTGATACATACTGTCTTTTAGTCCAGGATCCATGGGGGACTTATTAGTTGTCACGACCCGATGTGGGGCCTAGATGTGACATGGCGAAAGAGAATCTGAAAGTCCTCGATCAAGCCGTCATAGCATCATCACACACATCATCGGTGTGAAAGCGCGAAAGTAAACACATAACACATAAGTTCTTGGGGAAACGGGGCTTTGGACTCAAGCTATGGGGATGTTGCCGAAAATGGGATGAACATGAATCATATAGCACATAACAGTTATCTCTAAGGGGCGGGTTAGTAAGACTCAAGCTATGGGGCATTCCGGGTTAGGGGACTTTCCACATAAGCGCATAATCAACACACAATCCCAACATCAAGTCATAAGCATAATCAATACCATGTTCATAACCAAAACTCACAAATCATAATATCTCAATAGTCATAATATCCAATAACACAATCCAATGTACAAGAGTTTAGTTGTTCAATAAGCCTCTACATAAGATGAAGCGGGGCCTCGACATAGTTTGAGGTTCACCCTCAATACATAAATAAAGAAAAGTAACACCAATACTAGGAATATAGAAAGTGGCTATTGCCCTTGAACAAAGGGGCTCACCACAAATAAAAGGTCTTCAAGATGATCACACGTCGTCCGGTGGAAGATAGAAGTCATTTCCAGTTAATATATGGTTAGAACATGTAGACAAAGAGTATGGGTTAGCACATCAGGTGCACTATGTATGCGGGTATGCAATGCATATGACAATATAGTATGACCAAGCAACATGACAAGGGGAAAAGTGATATGAAAGGAATGTGTGTAGCCAAAGAGGAATATAATAATATGTTATGCCATGATGCATGAGATACAATCCTACAATCATAAAATAGCGGGGATGTAACCTCAACCGACAACGAAGGAGACCCGAGCGAGCTACTACCCAGATCCGGACTACTTGCTAAGTAGATCCCTAGTCAACCCTTCATCAAGGGGATACATAACAAGTCAATCCCTATCTAGGGAGATAAACCAATGGTTGCACATGGTTTGACGGAAAGGAGTATGGAGCCTTGGAAATAGTCCACTCCGACTCCAATCTCTCGGTACTAAGTCTTATCCCACGGGAATACACATATATACATGCAACTTCAAATAGGAGGACTTACATTCTTTTTGAAATCATGCATCATTAGTCAAAACCAAGCCATTGATCTAAACTATATTCATGCTTAGGCCAAAGGCCAATAAGAGTTTCCAAATCATTCTCATAATCATTTCCATATCAACGCAATAAGAGTAGCCCATCTAGATAGCTTATCATATCAAGCCTTTAAAACATATCAAAGTGGTGTAAGCACCCATAATGCTCAAAGAACCATAACCGAGAGACTATGTGATCACAAACCTTAACATGTCATATCATAACAAGAGTTTCATCATAACCAATCTTCAATGCATATGCTATGAATGAGGAACAAGTGCATGGGTAATGGAATTCAAACTTTAAATTTACAATCCAAGAAGTAATTTAACATATATAATGAAAAATTCCATAATCAAAGCATAATGCAATTTATCCATGCATAATTAAACCATTAAGGGACATGCACATTGATCCTTCAAGGATTTCCGTGAAATTCATAAAATTCAAACTTAAATCATCATTAATTCACCTAATTTCTACAGCCCACAATCTAATGCAATGAAATACATCAAAATTAGAAGAATCCATAATTTAAAGAAACTTAAAATCATGAATTAAAGAGTAGGGTTCTTGGGTCTTAATGGATGAAAGGGAATCCATGAATCAAACCTACATACCTAGAGATTGACCACAAGAATTGAAGAATTTAGCAAGCAAGATGATCTTCCCCAATTTTCTTCAAGCTTTCAACAATAGAGGTCAAAAGAATTCAAGAAATTTTAGAGAGGATTGAAGATTGTTTGAATGGATGAAAAGGGTTTAGGGTTTGATTTTAGGGGTTTAGGATACTTTAGGGAGGTTAAAAGAGTCATAGGATTAAACCAATGTACGAAATTACCATTAATGAAGTGGACTAATTAACTGAAACAGTGTCACATGGAATGCTACAATGGTCGTCCAATGGTACACGGTGCATGTACTAGACCGTGAGGCAACACTTGATCTCATCTTTGGCTTGAACTCTCGGGGGACTTTCTGGATCACTTCACGGGGGTCTCACGGACCGTGTAGGTGCACATAAACTGTGTACTGGTCCATGGAGCATCACTTGGTTTGGATTATATCATCAAAACCTTGCCAACTCTATGCCCCACTCCACGGGACCTCTCACAGCCCGTGAAGGGTCTCACGGACCGTGGAGTGGTCCGTGGGAGTTGACTTGGTCCATGGACTGGTCCCTGACCTCCAGGAGCTCACTGGACCACCACAAAAGCACTCAAATGAACCGTGGACCACCACACGGACCGTGGACCACCACACGGTCCGTGGTCCAACCCTTAGCCCATTTCCAGAACCTTGTTTTCAGCGTCCTTCCAATTACGAACAGTCTCACTGTTTGTGTCATAACTTTCTCTCAAGAACTCCGAATTGAGTGAAACTAGTGCGTTGCAAAGATAACTCAATGAGCTTCAATTTGATATATATAAGCCCAAATAGCTCATCCCGTATCAAAAGTTATGATCTTTCAAAGTACACTGCCCAACTTGCTTCACAATCTCACCAAATGGTCCGTTTTAAATCCAGCCACTTAAATACAACCCATGGCTACCAAAATTCAATCAGGATCAGTTTAACACTATCCTTGACCAACCATTATGAAGTTCAAAATTTTTTGGATCGTTACATCATCTCCCCTTTAGGAACATTCGTCCTCGAATGAGCTAAGACTACGGCTCGAGGACATCAATCAAAACAAGAGACATTCTAACCATAACTTAAAAGATCATGCATCATATCAAAAGTCTTTCAAAATCATGCCAAAACATTATTTAAATCATTTTCGTGCTCATGTATGAACACAATGTCATGAAACTCACGAAATAAAGAATTAGGACAATAAAAGGATAAAACTTAGTACCTTAGGCTTGAGTAGATTGGAAGAGATAGGGATATTGCTCCATCATGTCAGACTCCACTTCCTACGTTGCACTCTCCACATCTTGGTTCCTCCAAAGCACTTTGACCGAAGCTACCTTCTTATTGCGAAGCCGCTTCACTTGTCTATCAAAAATTCAACCGACACCTCTTCATAGGTCAGGTTCTCCTCAATCGTCACACCCTCCAAAGGTGCAATTGCCTTGGGGTCACCAACCAACTTCCTCAACATAGACACATGGAAAATCAGATGAATGGAACTCATGTCCAAAGGCAAGTCCAACCTATGAGCCACATTACCAACCTGTTCCACAATCTCATAAGGCCCAACGTACTAGGGACTCAACTTGCTTTTTTTGCCAAAACACATGATGCCTTTCATGGGGGACACTTTCACATATACCTAATCACCAATATAGAATTCAAGATCTCTTTTCCTAACATCTGAATAAGACTTTTTGCGACTTTGAGCCATCTTCAACCTTTCCCGAATCAACTTCACCTTTTCAATGGCCTCAATAACCAAATCGGGGCCTAGCAAGGCCGCCTCACCTATCTCAAACCATACCATCGGAGACTTACAGCTCTATCCATACAAATCTTGAAATGAAGCCATACCAATGCTAGCATGGAAACTATTATTGTAGACAAACTTGATCAATGATAGATGGTCATTCCAATTTCCTTTGAACTCCAATACACAAGCCCTTAGTATATCCTCCAAGGTTTGAATTATCTTTTCGACTTGCCCATTGGTTTGAGGATGAAATGCAGTTCTCAACTTGACCTTAGTACCAAGTCCCTTTTGAAAGGACCTCCAAAAATGTGAAGTAAATTGAGTACCACGATCCAATATGATAGACCTTGGTATACCATGAAATCTTACCAACTCCCGAATGTACACCCTAGCATACTCCTCGGCACTATAGGTAGTCCTAACCGATAAGAAGTGAGCCAAGTTGGTCATCCTATCAACCACCACCCATATAGAATCAAATTGTCTCCGAGTACGAGGTAACCCAACCATAAAGTCCACATTCACATCTTCCCACTTCCAAGTAGGAATTTTAATATCTTGTGTCAAGCCACCAGGCCTTTGATGTTCCACTTTCACTTGTTGGCAACTAACACTCCGACATGAGCTTTGCTATATATTTCTTCCTACCATGCCACCAATACAACTCCCTCAAATCTCGATGCATTTTGGTAGATCCCGAATGAATAACATATTGTGAATTGTGAGCCTCTTTCATGATGATTTCCCTCAAGCCATCTACATTTGGAACACATAGACGGTCTTGGTACCGAAGCACACCATCTCCCCCTTGGGATAAAACCTCAATTTTCCCATCGGCAACCAACTTCTTCAACTCCACCAAGGAAGGATCTAAATCATGTTTAGCCTTAACATCAACTACCAAGGAAGACTCGGATCCACCTTACACAAGGATCCCGCCATTGTCAAATTCGGCCAACCTCACACCCAAGCTAGCTAACCGGTGCACATCCTTTGCTATCTCTTTCTTTCCCTCATCCACGTATGTCACACTTCCCATAGAGAGTCTACTAAGAGCATCCTCCACCACATTGGCCTTACCGGGGTGATAAAGGACATTCATATCATAATCTTTAAGAAGTTCCAACCATCTCCTTTGACTAACATTAAGGTCCCTTTGGGTGAACACATATTGTAAGCTCTTATGATCGGTGAAGATATCCACATGAACCCCATACAAATAATGCCGAAAAAATTTCAAAGCAAACACTATCGCCGCTTGCTCTAGATCATGGGTCGGATAATTTTGTCCATGCACCTTCAATTGTCGGGATGCATAGGCTATAACCATACCATGTTGCATAAGCACACAACCCAAACCAATACGCGACACATCACAATAAACAACAAACCCGTCTAACCTATTTGGCAAGGTCAAAATAAGAGCCAATATAAGTCGATCCTTCAATGTTTGGAAACGTTTCTCACATTCATTGGTCCACAGAAACTTGGCCTTCTTTTGAGTCAATTTTGTCAATGGAGACGCTATAGAGGAAAACCCTTCAACAAACCTTCTATAATAACTGGCCAAACCAAGGAAACTTCTAATATCCAAAGGAGTCAATGGTCTAGGCCAATCCCTCACCAATTTGGTTTTCTTAGGATCAACCTTGAAGCCATCACCGGAAACGACATGACCTAGAAAGGTAACTTCTCCCAACCAAAACTCACACTTGCTAAATTTGGCATACAATTTCTATTCTCTCAAGGTTTGAAGAGCCAACCTCAAATCACCCATATGCTCTTGTTCACTACAGGAGTAGATCAAAATATCATCAATAAAGACCACCACAAAATTATCAAGAAATGACTTGAACACTCGATTCATAAGATCCATAAACACCGCCAGAGCATTTGTCAACCCGAATGATATCACCAAAAATTCAAAATGACCATAACGAAGATTTATTTCAGAATATCACACTCTCTTACCTTTAATTGGTGATAACCCAAATGAAGATCTATTTTGGCAAAATGTGTAGCTCCTTGAAGTTGGTCATACAAATCATCAATCCTAGGAAACAGATACCTATTCTTAATGGTCCCCTTGTTCAATTGTCTATAATCAATGCACATCCGGAAAGACTCATCCTTCTTCCTCACAAATAACACCGGCGCCCCCCGAGGTGAAATGCTTGGTCTAATATGCCCTTTTTCCAATAAATCCTTCAATTGGTCTTTCAACTCCTTCAACTCCGCCAGGGCCATACGATAAGGAGGGATGGAAATGGGTTGAGTATCCAGAAGAAGGTCTATACGAAAATCTACTTCTCTATCGGGAGGGATACCAGGAAAATCCTCGGAAAATACATCGGGAAAATTTCTTACCACCGGAACAGATTCAAATGCACCCTTTTCCAATCATCTTCTAGGCTTTAAGGTAGGAAATTAACCAACCCTTAACCACAGAGTTGCTACCCTCCCACTCAAATACGAGTTCATTAGGGACTTGGAACTTGACCCACCTAGTTCTACAATTAATTGAGGCATATGATGCATACAACCAATCCATCCCAAGAATGGCATTGAAATTATACATTTCAAGTTCTATAAGGTCATCGGGGAACACTTTATACAACACCAACACGGGACAACCCCTATACACTTTCTGGGACACAATGGAATCACCCACGGGGGTATACACAAAATAAGGTTCCCTCAAGGTTTCGGAACTCACACCAAATTTAATAGCCAACAATGGAGTCACAAAAGATAAGTTTGCACCTGGATCAAGTAAAGCATAAGCATCAAAGTTAAAAACTTTCAACATACCCATCACGATGTTCAGAGCTTCTTCCACCTCTTAGCGGGCATAGAGAGCATAGAAACGGTTGTTTCTAGGAGAACCTCCAACAGGGGCCCTTGGTTGCACTTGATCACCGGTAGCAACTTGGTCCTTCTTCACATTCCTTGGATAATTTGAGATTTTGTGGTCTGAGCCACCACATCCGAAGAAAGCGCCCGTGACTCTTCTACATTCATCCAATTGATTACCACCACAATTCCCACAACGAGGAATCTAGGGACCAACCCCAACCAGTTCCTTATGACGAGGCACCTTAGTAGCAATTCTAATGTAAGAACCTTGGCCTTGTTGGAAACAGTCAAATCCACCACCACCCTTGACATTGGAGAACCCACCTTCAAGTCGGGCTCTCTTAGCCTCATGCACCCTTCTCTCTTTCAACTTTTCACCCTCAATTTGTTCGGCGTAAGTCATGAGCCTCGAGATGTCCATCTCCCTAATAAGCATGGTCGTTCAACACTCCTTCACAAGCAAATCCGCTACACCCGAGATGAACTTGTGCATTCTTGCACGAGGATCCGACACAAGCATAGGAGCATACTTGGAAAGATTTATAAACTTGAGGGCGTAGTCCCTCACTTTCATGTCACCCTGTCGGAGATTTATGAACTCAGTCATCTTAGCCTCTCTAAGTTCACGAGTGAAGAACCGATCAAGGAAAGCCATCTTGAATTCCTCCCATCCAACTTTAACATTCATTATCCTCTCCATAAGTCATTGGTTGTACCACACTTGTGCCACATCCTTAAGTTGATAAGAGGCTAGCTCCGCCTTGTCTTCCGATCCAACACCCATGAGGGTCAATATTTTAGTGAGTTCATCAATGAACTCTTGAGCATCCTCCTCAACTTTGGAGCCATAGAACTCCGGAGGGTTCATACAGGTGAAATCCCTCACCCTTGAAGCCGGAGTGCCAATGTTCACCGGATTCACCGGACGGGCTTGGTTGGCCACAACTTAGGCCAACATGGATAGTACGTTCCTGAATTCATCATGGGTCACTTGTTCCTATACCGGTGCCCGAAGAGCTTGTTCCTCAATTTCGGGAGCCTGACGGGGAATGGGAGCTCTTCTTGGTGGCATATTTTGAAAGAGCGACAAGAATACGAAAGTTTAGAAAGAACCATCGTAATATCTTACGGCATGACATAAGGAAGAAATGAAATTAGGCAATTCCTAAAACGCCGTCATAGCCTCTTGTTTATAAACATGGCGCACATCAAACCCATAGACAAGACTCTAATTGATGCGGCATATTGGACTCTGCGGATCATTACAAACCTGGGGCTCTGATACTATCTTTGTCATGACCCGGATAGGGGCCTATATGTGACATAGTGAAAGAGAACCCAAAAGTCCTCGATCAAGCCATCATAGCATCATCACACACATGATCGGTTCGGAAGCGCGGAAGTAAACACATAACACATAAGCTCTAAGGGAAACGGGGCTTTGGACTCAAGCTATGGGGATGTTGTCGGGAATGGGATGAACATAGATTCACATAACACATAACAATTATCTCTAAGGGGCGGGTAAGTAGGACTCAAGCTATGGGTGGACACCGAGGTTATGGGACTTTCCACATAAGCACAAATCAAATACAATCCCAACATCAAGTCATAAGCATAATCTATATTATTTTCATAATCAAGGCTCATAAAGCATAACATCTCAATAGCCATAATATCCAACAAAATTACAATCCAACATAGAAGAGTTTAATTTTTCCAACAAGCCTCTACATAGATAATGTGGTGTCTGGACATAGTTTGAGGCTCACCCTCAATACATAAGTAAAGGAAAATAGAAAAAAACTACTAGGTAGATAGAAGGTAGCTATTGCCCTTTAACAAAAGGGCTCACCACAAGTAAAGGTCTTCGAGATGATCACACGTCGTCTGTCAGAATATATAAGTCATCTCCGATCCCGAAATGGTTAGAACATGTAGACAATGAGCGTGGGTTAGCACATAATATGTACTAAGTATGCAGGCATGCAATGCATATTACAATATAGTATGAACAAGCAACATGACAAGGGGACAAGTGATACGAAAGGAATGCATCTAGCCAAGAGATATATATAACAATATGCTACGCCATGATGCATGAGATGCAATCCTACAATCATAGTATAGCTAGGATGTAACCTCAACCGACAACGAAAGAGACCCGAGCGAGCTACTACCCAGATCTTGAATACTTGCCAAGTAGGTCCCTAATCACCCTTCAACAAGGGGAAATAAATAAGTCTTCCCATCTAGGGAGAAATCCCATGTTGGCACATGGTTT